>OVBE01003516.1:0-26607 GCA_900406425.1 Iberis pinnata
TCACTACAACGACATGATAGTGTAATAGGAATTGACACCGGAAAAATCCTACTATCAGTGGTCCAAGCGTCGAACGTGCGTGATCGAGGTGAGCTTGGACATTGCGATCAAGGTGAAGGGGAATAGACATGATCAAGGTGAAGGGTTGAGGCAGTTTCAGGTTCTCTACCCTTTTCTTTAGGGTCTTACACCCTTTTTTCCAGGGCCTTGTACCCTTTTTTCCAGGGTCTTGCACCCTTTTTCTAGGGTCTTGCATCCTTTTCTTCTGGGTCTTGCACCATTTTCTCCTTCTCCAAATTTGCATTTATTTTCTGAAAACTCCCTAAATACCTGAAATATCTCCAAAATGCATAATATGTAAAATACAGAGACATCAATAGTCAACATCAATAAGGATATAAAGGTTTTTATGAGACATAGGGAAGTGACCCATGAAGTCAATTCTCCACACATCAAAAACCTCAACTTCAAGAATAAAGTTTCTAGGCATCTTATTCCTTTTTGAAATGTTCCCTTGTCTTTGGCATGAATCACAATGAGAGATGAAGTCATGAGCATCTCTGAACATCGTGGGCCACCAGAAAACCTTCTTGGAGTACTTTAAAAACCGTCTTGAATGTGGCGAAGTAACCAGCATAGTCTGAACCATGACAATGGTACAAGACATTATAAATCTCCTCCTCAGGTAGACATCTTCGGAACATATCGTCTCTACAAAGTTTGTAGAGATAAGCCCCATCCCAATATTAATGTTTGACATCCAATAAGAACTTTTTCTTTTGGTAACATGTAAATTCCTATGGTTCAACATCAGGAGCTAAATAGTTAGGAATATCACGAAACCAAGGAGTAATCACATTAGATATATTGACTCTATCGGTGGAAGGATTCTCATCCTCTATAGTGATGATAGTATAAATTTGTTCCTCAAGTAGACTATCATCCGTAGGAACATCATCTTCAACTGTATGTTGAGATAATTGGTATGCAACTCCATTCTCTACACCTCGTTTGTCTTTGATCTCTAAATAAAATTCTTGAAAAAGCAAAACCCATGGTGGTAATTTGGGTTTAGCATCCTTTGTAGAAAGGAGATACCTCAATGCCGCATGATCGGTGTGGACTACTACTTTGGATCCTACTAAATAGGATCTAAAATTTTCAAAAGCGAAGAAAATTGCTAGGAGCTCCTTCTCAGTTGTTGCATAAGCATCCTAGAGGCATAGTACATGACATGGAGCTTCTTATCCTTTCCCTGTCCAGGAACAGCTCCCACAGCAAAATCACTTGCATCGCACATAACCTCCAATGGTAACTTCCAATCTTGTGATTGAACAATTAGAGTACTTACCAAGGATCCTTTGATAGCTAGAAAGGAAAATTGGCGTTCATCATTCCGCTCGAACTTAACATCCTTGCATAACAGCTTAGTGAGAGGTCTAGTATTCTTTGAGAAGTCATGAATGAACCTTCTATAAAAGCCTGCATTACCGAGAAAGTTGTGAATATCCTTGACAGATTTGGGTGCATGCAAGTTAGTCATTACCTTGATCTTAGCCTTATCCACCTCAGTACCTTTCAAAGAAAATTTGTGTCCTAACACGATCCCATTAGTCACCAAGAAATGACATTTCTCCCAGCTTAGCACCAAATTCTTCTCTTCACATCTCTGAATGACCTTGCACAAGTTAGCAAGGCAGACATCAAAGGAAGATCCATAGACAGAGAAATCGTCCATGAATACTTCCATGATGTCTTCAATTAGATAAGTAAAGATAGACATCATGGATCGATAAAAGGTAGCTATGGCATTGCACAATCCAAAAGGCATCCTGCGATAAGCGTAGATACCAAATAGACATTTGAATTTCGTCTTCTCCTGGTCATTTGGGTGAATGGGTATCTGAAAGAAACCTGAATAACTATCTAAGATACAAAAATATGGGTGATTCGCCAATCTTTCAAAAGTTTGGTGAATAAATGGTAAAGTACAACGATCCTTGCAAGTTGAAATATTTAATTTCCTATAATCTATGCACATTCCGTTACCTGTAAGACTTCTAGTTGGAATCCACTCATCTTTTTCATTCTTAACCACTGTTATTTGTCCTTTCCTAGGGACTACATGCACAAGATTAACCAATTACTATTAGAACTATGGTAAATGATTCTTGCATCTAAAACTTTCATGATTTCCTTCTTAACAACATCTTTCAAGTTAGGATTTAACTTTCTTTTATGTTCTATAGAACTCTTAGAATCGTCTTCTAGATTTATCCTATGCATGCATAAATCCGGTGAAATCCTTGTTATATCATCTAAGGTGTAACCTAGAGCTCTACAATAATAACTTAGTTTAGAAAGAAGTAAGGTGGTCTCTATGTTATTCAATTCTACATTCACTATCATAGGGTATTAGAATTAGGACCTAGAAACGCGTACCCTAGCCCTGCTGCGAGGGGTTTATGTTCCAATTTTGGAGCTTTCAGCTTGCTCCATGGCTCAGTTAGGGGTGCAGGGTACGATTTCGGTGGAGAATTGGTAGATGTCTCCACTAATGCCACATAATCAGTCATCTCCTCAATCCTTCTCTAGAATCAAGCATCCTTGTGTAAGCTAAAACTTCATCACTAAAAGAGATAAACCCTTTGGTAGCGTTAGTCAAAGCTATCTCTTAAGGATCAACAAATAGATAGTCATGAGCTATTCCCTCAATAGCCTCTATAATGGTATCAATCCAAAGGAATTGGCATCCAGAGATGGTTTCTTCAAGACTTCTTTGAGGTTTAATTTCATCACCATATCTCCACAATGAAGATGGATCTTGCCTTTCTTCATATCAATTATAGCACCAGTATTTGCTAAAATTGGTCTTCCTAAGATGAGAGGGTCTTCCGGTTCTTTTCCAAGCTCCAAAACCACAAAATCAGTTGGCACAAAGGTTGTCCCAATCTTCACAATCAAGTTCTCAAGAAATCTGATGGGATACTTCACGGATTGATCAGCTAGAAGCAATGATATCTTCGTCCCTCTGATTTCTGTCAAGCCTAGCTTCTTAGCCACTAATAAAGGCATAAGATTAACCCTTGATCCCTAATCAAAAAGGGATCTAGGAAAGGCGATGTCTCTAATTTCTACTGAAAGAACAAAACATCCTTGATCTCCAAGCTTCTTAGGCATGCGGTTATGTAAGATCGAACTACATTCTTCCGTGATCATTATCGCACCTTCTTATACTTTAAGCTTGCTTGTGAGCATTCTTTTGACATATTTCTTTAGAGAAGGAATCATTTGGAAAGCATCAGAGAATGGTAATCTAACAGTCATCTCCTTGATCATTTCCTTGCACTTTTCATCTCTAAAACTTTTCTAGACTTCTTGAGTTGGACTGGGTATGGGACCTTCTGTTTATAAACTCTATTCTAAATTTCAAATTTTTGGGATCGATCGATCTTCTTCTTTTTCGGGTTTTTTTAACGAGGGATCGATCAATCCTTCAGGGATCGATCGATCACTTTTTGCGTAAACTTCTGGTTCATCAGGATCAATCGATCCAGGCATAAAGATCGATTGATCTGAAATTTTTGTGCTGTCCCGTTAAAGTGGATCAATCGATCCCTTAGGGGATCGATTGATATCAGCCTCTGCATCATTTTTGGACTTTTTTAGATATGTATTTTCTGTAGATTCATCATATTCTTCGACCATAACCTCCTCAACATGGTCTTTTCTCTTATATTCAACCAAAGATATACCACTTTGCAATGTGATATCATTCACAAACTCATGTTCTTGGTATTTGCATCAAATTTCCCATGAAGAAACCCAGTTGGTCTCTTGACAGCATCATCGGTTTGAGCAACTTGAGTATCTAGATGCTTAAAATGTGTAACAAAGCTTCAAACTTTAGATTCAAATCTTTGTACGTAATATCCATTTGACATTGAGGTTCCTCCCAGACTATTGCTGACCTTCCTAGATCTGTTTGAGCATGGCTTCCATTTTGTTCTCTTGTTGAGCAGCGGGTGGAGTTAATTGATTAAACACATGTTGAGCAGCTTGTTGAAAAGTAGGTTGAGAAGCTTGTTGAAAAGCAGGTTAAAATGGTTGTTGAAAACCACGTCAGTTGGAATTTTGCACAAACCCTTTATTTTTATTTCCTTGGAAACCAGTAGAACCTAAATTTTGACCAAATTGTCTCCCAGTATTTTGCACGAAAGTATTTTGTTGAGTTAGGTACACTTGGTCTTGGGGATTTGCCACATTAATGCTTATCCATGAGAGATTACCCTTGTTGAAACCTGGATTATCCTTGATTGAACACTCTCTGTCCTCTGGCTATTGACATAGCTCACTCCTTCATCCATACGTTAAGAGTTAACCATGGGTTCTTGGAAAGCAAAGCAATCTGCTTAATCTTTTCTAGATCTTCGGCGAAGCTGACATGTTTCTGATTATGGTTCTTGAGAAGTTGAGCAAGCATTCCTTTTACCTATGCAAGTTCAGAAGATTCTGAACAAGATGATTTTCCTCTTCTATCATAATCAGGACAGTGATTGTTGTTACTTGCAGCGAGATTGTCAATCAGCTTATATTCTTCATTCATGTGTTTAGTCATAAAGTCACCATTGCTAGCTGTATCAAGAGAAAGCGGATACTTTTGATCGATACGTCTATAGAAGGCGTTAAGGAGATTCAGCTTAAAGAAGCCATGATGAGGAAAATCACGAAGATGTTCCGTGAATCTGTCCCATGCTTTGAAGAAGGACTCAAGAACAGGGCCTTGCTGGAATTAAGAAATCTTGCTTCTCTGATTATTGGTCCTTGTAGTTGTGTATAAGTGGCCCAAGAACTTGGACTTGCAATCATCCTAAGTTTTAATTGAATTAGGTGGTAGAGATTTTAACCACCTTAGAGCCTTGCCTACAAGTGACTGATTGAAGTGCTTATAGTGAGTGAAGTCCTTAGAGACTCCATTTATCTGAACGGTACTACATATATCTTTGAAGCTATCTATATGATCCATCAGGTGTTCAGTGGGCAAACCATGGAATTGGTGTTGCCTGAGCAGCTAAACGAGTTGGAAGGGGAACTGATAGTCATGTCTCTGAGGCTGCCAAGGATGAAGAGCATTTCTTTTAGCAAGGAAGGCTTTAGGATTGTTAAAGTCGCCCACCAGAACTCTATTTTATTGTTTTTGGTTGAAAAATTCTTGAGGATCTCCCAAAACGATGTAGTTTTTCCCAACCAGTGGATTTTGATTACCATTATCAGCGCCTTGATTCACGTTTCCAGCTCATTTTCTTTGCGGTACTTGATTGACATTTCATACTTGTTGTCCTTGCGGCACTTGATTTCTGTTTCCTACTTGTTGGTTGACTAACTGTTGTAACGGCTGTAATCCCGGTTAGGGATTTTGGATGTTCTGCACTCCAGGAGAGATTTGGACGTTTTGATCTTCTAGAAAGACCGGATTGTTAAGATTGACATTATCGCCTATTGTGTTGGATGAGCTTATGTTTGTTGTTGCTTTCCGGATTGAGCATTCTAAATTCAAGAGTTCTTTGTTACTGGGACTGAAAAATTCCTTAGACTTATTCGATCGTAGGATCACGTACCTGTAAAAACGAATTCAAGAAAAGAGAAATGCGATTAGTGCTGAAAAATAAAATATCTTAGACTAGACTCTAAATAAAACTTAAAATGCACAACTGGTCCCCGACAACGGCTCCAAAAATATGATAGGCTCAGGAATTTAATTCTAAATCTACATTACATAAAACAGGTCTAAGTAGTATAAATCACGGTCGTATTCCAAAGAGACTAGATAATGCGGCTTTCAGTTAAACGCTGATTATAGTTTAGAAAGTAATTAAAAGGTTTTTTGTTTTTCTAACAAATGTAAATTAAAGCGATAAATAAAAAAATGGTTGTAATTTAATTAAATAAAGCGTAAAGCGTTAGGGAATTCCACAAGTATTCAGGTTTGAAGCTCGAGTTAACATGCAGAATTTTAACTTAGAAAATAGTTCTCAACTCAAAAGTAGAAACTAGAATAATCTCCTCCCGAAGTATTAATCCCTATATCTAATTACTAAAGATAAGCTCCCACTGAATTCAAATAATTAAAACATGCATTAAGGTCATATACAATATGTTCATAGACATTCAAGACAACACTCCCGCTAAGCAAGAACATATACTCATCTAGACTATATCAGATTTTTAAACCAAATAATTTTGTGTTTATCAATATAATATTAATGAACTAAATGGCCGATTTAATTCAAGTATTAAGAACAAATCTAGACTAAAAACCTAATAATTTCAATACTTTATGTTAAACCCTAGCTATCAAATCATGTTTTCCCTGGGAAACCCCTAAAACCTAACAAGGCGACTACTCATACATAGCTAAGCAATCAACAAGCATAATTGAAGAAAGCATATCAAAAACCAAATCAATAAATTAGAAATTGAAGAGTTCATAATTCTTCTCCAAATACAAGGATGAGATTCGTCTCTATGTAAAGCTCTAAAATCAAAAAGTGTGCGTGTAAAAAGAAAACAAACCTAAGCCTATGGATTTTATAGTTCTAAAACAAAAATAAAATAAAATAAAACCAATAAGGAAATCAAGATAGGTCTTGAGAGAAAATTCATAATTTGGCAAATCTTCAATTTCTCTTCGTGGCCATGGATCGATCAATCCATATAGGGATCAGTTGATCTGTTCACTAATCTGGATCGATCAATCTTAGCAAGGGATCGATCGATATGAATTTACGTAACTTCCCAATGCATTTGGATCGATCGATCTCTTTCTTCTTGAAGCTTAGATCGAGTATATCTTCAAAGGTATCGATCACTCCATATGCATTTCGTCCGTTTGCACTTGAAATCTTCTGAAAATCATCCTTTTCCCTCCCGAACGTCCCAAACGCCTAGAAACCTGAAAATATGCCAAATATACATGGAAAACACTAAGATACTGCCAAACTGCAACTATAAATACCTACTATAAGACATTAAAATCGAGTAATATCATTTGCCATTGCCCTTGTTGTTCTTTTGTTGGTAGTATAGACATCTGCAGAATGAGAACACTTAAGATGGTAGTTTGTACATGTCCAATTCAAGGAAAAATGTATAATGGTCACAATGATTGAGCAATGCTAATGGGAGAGTATGAAGAATCATTCATGAGAAAACTACTTATAAAAAAGTCAACACCAATCAAGTCAAAAGAGCATCATAAGTTGGTAAACCATAGCAATGATCGAGCAATACTAATTAAAATTGGTAACAATCAAGGAGAGAATCATGAGATAACCAACAAAAAATGATACTTTACACTAGAGTGAGAGCAACAAGGCCGACCCTTAATAAAAGCAGCACAAGCAAGTGCTTGCGGCCGCCAATTTATAAAATATATTTCGGCCAAAAATGACAACAAAATTATTAGCTAAGGTGGTTAGTTCAACGATCTTTCTTGAGAGAAGGCAAGGGTTCAATTCCCTCCACTATCATTTATTTTCAAAAATATAACTTTACTAGCTTGTAGACCTCTTTTTTAAAAAAAAATCACATTTTTTACAAACTTGTAGGCCTAATTTTTTTCTTGCTTCTAGTCCATTAAAGTCTAGGACCGGCCCTGGAGACCAATACCACAACACCGAGCATTAAGCATTAGCCATTAACAAAAAAATCAAAGAGCAGCAACCTACTGATGTAAAAGCTAGACAAGAGATGATCAAACAATACTAACTTTGAAATTAGCAAGAATCAAGGTCATTAAGCAATCTACAATATCTAACCTAAGAAGTAAATATGAGAAAAATCAAAGAGTTAAGCTTTCAAAAAGTTAAACACCACTAATGACAGCAAGCATTTCATTCAAGTCTCAAAAGTAGATCAATCAAGCATTCTCAAGACCCAATATTCCATAAATCCTAGCAAACCTCTATCCAACAACCAAATCCCTAACCAAAAACCTAATCACAATGAAATAGCAACAATAATCAATCCTAAGCACCAAAGTGATATATGTAACGCGGATTATCATCATGTTCAAACCATTATTTACCCATAAATCTCAAATAGACATGAAACCAAACACTAGAGGAGAAATTTCAGACACAATAGAGAAGGTGTGAGAATCATACCTTCTGCAATCTAAAGTAGGAGTGAGACAAGCAAATGGAGGGTGAAAACAAGAAAAAATAACCCAATAATCACTCAAATAAAGTTAGAAGTAATGGAGATGGAGATGAATGTTGGGAAGAGGATGAAGTGAAAATGGGAAAAAGGGTGAGAGGATTTGTGATTTAGGGCTAGGAAGGGATGGAATTTTGTTTAAACGGAGTGAAATAAATTAAGGCTTGTTAAAATCCAAATTAAAACTTTAATTTTTGATTTACCCGAGCGTTCGACTGATCTGTTTGAAAGAACATAATCAGACATGGAATATGGACCGATCAGTCTAACTATGACGGCCAAATCCCCAATATATGGACTGATCAGTCTAATTGAGTCGTATAAACCAGGGGCATATGGATCGATCGGTCCAGATGTAGAGCGATCGAGCTGACCTTCTCCGGTAGTGAACAAGACTCAAAACTGGATTGAAACATACTCAAAATAGACTCAAAATTGACTGAAAACAAACTTGAAACAGTAATTCAAATAGATAATATAAAACCAATTAGTTGATTGCCTCCCACTCAACACTTGTTTAACGTTATTAGCTTGACGATACTTGCCTCTAAGCGGAGGTTGGATCAGCAAGAGAAATCTAAGACTCCTATATAAGCTCTGAAGTAGATAGATAAAGCTTCATCCTTTGAACATTCACAATGAACTTAGCACCTTAGTGATAATAGAGAACAACTGCACCATAAGGTCTCACTCTTTGATGACAAAAGGTCCAGACCATTTAGACTTCAATTGTCTAGAGAAGAGTTTTAGGCAAGAATTATAGAGAAACACCTGATCACCTAGTTGAAATTCTCTAGGAATGATCTTCTTGTCATGAGCAGTTTTGGTTCTTTCTTTGTAAATCTTGTAGTTGTCATAAGTTATGTGTCGAATCTCATATAACTCATGGAGTTGAATGAGATACCTTTCTGATGTGGTCTTCATGTCAAATTTCAACAACTTGACAATCCAAGAAGCTTTGTACTCCTATTCTACAGGCAAATGATAAGCTTTACCATAAATAAGATGAAAAGGAGTAGTACCTACAGGGGCATTGAATGGAGTTTTGGAGGCCTAAAGAGCATAATCCAGCTACAAAGACCAGTCCTTCCTAGATCCATTCACTGTTTTATGAAAGATAGACTTGATTTCCTTGTTTGAAACCTCTACGTGTCCACTAGTCTAAGGATGATATGGTGTTTTACTTTGTGTTTAACTCCATGCTTCTTTAACAATCCACGGAAGACCTTGTTGATAAAGTGAGAGCCTCCATCGTTGATGACTATTTTAGGAACACCGAACATGGGAAAATCACATATTTAAACATCTTTTGAACATTCTTAGAATCATTATTGGGGTTAGCAATGATTTCAACCCACTTAGACAGACAATCAACAACAACAATAATATGAAGGTTTTTATGAGACATAGGAAAAGGACCCATAAAATTAATTGCCCAGACATCAAAAACCTCTACTTGTAGTATAAATTTCTAAGGCATCTCATTCATGTTTGAGATATTCCCTTGTCTTTAACATGCATCATAGTGAGTTATGAAGGCATGAACATCTCTAAACATGGTTGACCACCATAAACCTACTTGAAGCACTTTTGAAACAGTCTTGAATGTATCTAAGTGACCAACATAATTTGAACCATGGCAATGGTACATAACATTCTAAATCTCCTCCTTATGCCTACATCTCCAAAACATACAATCTGAGCATAGCTTGTAGAGATATGGCTCATCCCATTTGTAGTGTTTGAGATCCCTTAAGAACTTCTTCTTTTGGTAAACTTTAAATTCCTATGGTTCAACATCAACAACCAAGTAGTTAGAAAAATTACGAAACCAAGGTAAAGTAGGGTTCGTTGCTACGTATTGGCCTGTGAAGTGTGCTCATCCATTCTAGTGGTGATAGCATAGATGTTCTCCTTTGGTAAGTTTTTATCAATGGGAGCCTCCTCCACTTGGAGTCTAGAAAGGTGATCTGAAACTCAATTCTCTATACATCTCTTGTGTTTGATATATATGTTAAATTGTTGTAAGAGTAAAATCCAACACAGTAATTTGGGTTTCACATCCTTTTTATTCAGAAGATACCTCAAACCTGCATGATCGGTGTGGACTACTAATTTGGACAAAACTAGATCGGATTCGAAATTTTGAAAAGCAAAGACAATGGCTAGTAGCTCCTTCTCAGTTGTTACATAGTTGCATTGAGCTCCATCTAAGGTCCTTGAGGCATAGTAGATGACATGAAGCTTCTTATACTTTCGTTATCCAAGAACAAGTCCCACAACAAAATCGCTAGCATCATACATCACCTCAAAAGAAAGATCCCAATGTAGTGGTTGAACTATTGGAGCACTCTCTAAGGCTCCTTTGATGGCGAGAAAGGCAGCCATGCACTCATCATCGAACTACATTTTCACTTTCTAGCACTACAGCTTGGTGAGAGGCCTAGCAATCTTTAAGAAGTCATGAATGAACCTTCTATAGAATCCTGCATGTCCTAAAAACCGCGAACGTCTTTGAAAAACTTGGGTGCCTACAAGTTAGTCATAACCTCAATCTTAGCTCTATCGATCTCAATACCTTTCTCATAGATTTTGTGTCCTAACACAATCCTGTTAGTCACCATGTAGTGGAACTTCTCCTAGCTGAGCACCAAGTGTTTCTCCTCACATCTCTGTAAGACTCTGCAAAAGTTAGCAAGATAGACATCAAAGGAAGATCCATAGACTGAGAAATCGTCCATGAATACTTCCATGATGTCTTTATTAAATCTGCAAAGATAGACATCACACATGTCCAAAAGGCATTCTCCGGTAAGCATAGATACCAAATGGATATGTGAATGTTTTCTTCTCCCGGTCATCTGGGTTAATAATAATATGAGCGAAATCTGAATAACCGTCTAAGTAACAATAATAAGGGTGGTTACCTAATCACTCAAGCATCTGGTCAATAAAAGGTAATGGAAAATGATATGTGCGAGTTGAAGTATTTAATTTCCTGTAATATATACACATCCTATGACTTGTAACAATTCTAGTTGGAATCAACACATTCTTATCGTTTTTAACAACTGTTATACCCCCTTCTTTGGAACTACATGCACGAGACTAACCTAGTTACTATCTGGAATAGGGTAAATGATTCATGCATCTTGAACTTTCATGATCTCTTTCTTAAAACTAATGTAGGTACTGCTTGCGTTTGTGTCAATTAAGAAACTATTGTAGAGCCTTTGATGTTCTATCGAAGTCTTAGATTCATCTACCAAATGTATCCTATGCTTGCATAAATCTTGTGAAATCCATGTGATATCATTTAAAGTGTAACCTAGAGCTCTACGATAGTTTCTAAATTGATACAAAAGCAAAGCAGTTCTACATTGTTCAAATCAGCATTCACAATCACATGGTATGTTGAATTAGGACTTAGAATTGTGTACTTTAGCCATGCTGGGAGGGTTTTAAGCTTCAGCTATGGAGCTTTCAGCTCGCTCCAAGTATCATCAAGAGGCATTGGATATAATTTAGGTGAAGACTCCACCAATGCCACATAATTAGTCATCTCCTTAGTTCTTCTACTACAGTCTAGAATCTTGGTAAAACATGAAACTTCATCACAAAGAGAAACATGCTCATCAATATTGTTAGTCAATTCTATCTCCAGAGGATCATTAAAGAGGAAATCATCTGCCATTCCCTCTACAACTTCTATAATGGTGTCCACCTAGAATGACTTGGCATCTAAGGATGGTTTCATCATGACGTCTTGTAAGTTCAAATGTATTACCATGTCTCCAAAGTGTAAATTTATCTTGCCCTTCTTGAGATTAATGATTGTACCAGTAGTAGCCAAAAAGGGTCTTCCCAACATTATAGGACCTTTGGGTTATTCTCCAAGCTCCAATTCACAAAACCAGTTTGAACAAAGGCTGTTCAATCTTCACATCCAGGTTCTCTAGAACTCCAATGTGATACTTCGTAGAATGGTCAGTTAGTACCACAGAGATCTTCTTTCCTTTGATAAATGTCATACCTAATCTCTATGCCACTAAGAAAGGCATGAGATTCACACTAAACCACATATTGCAGAGAGACCTAGCACATGTGATGTCTCCAATCTCTACTAAATGAACGAAACTACATGTATCACCAAGATTGTTGGGCATATGGTTCTGCAAGATTGAACTGTACTCCTCTGTATCATCATTGAACATTCTTCCAAAGTGAGCTTGCTTGAAAGCATGCTTTTAACATATTTTTGCAAATAAGGAATCATCTGAGAAGCATATGAAATACACGTTGAGAAGTCTTTTGAAAAGCGCTTGAATTTGAGTTCTCACAAAGATTTTTTTTTCATTTCTTTATAAACCACTTCCACCTGATTTTTGACCAAAGGATTTACAAGAATTATGCACAAAGGTCTTTTGTTAAGTTGGGTAAACTTGATCGTGAAGGTTCTCTAAGAGAGTGTTGAATGAGGCTTGTTGTACCCTTGATTATACACCCTTTGACCCTGGCTACAGATGTAGCTCAATCTCTTCTATAACTTCAGTATCTTGCTTTTGGAAAGCAAAGCAATCAACTTCTACATCTTCAGCAAAACTGACATGTTTCTGATTTTGATTCTTGAAAAGGTAAGCAGACCTTTCACTTCTGCAAGTTTAGTGGATTCAAAAGTGGTTTCCCTGTTCCTTCTATCATAGTCAGGGCAATGGATGTTGTTGCTTGCAGCCAGGTGTTCTGTCAGCTGATAAGCATCTAGGAAAACTTTGGTCATAAAATCACTATTGTTGGTTGTATTTAGAGAAATCACCATTGCTGGGTCGAGGATAAACGCGGAGATATTCCTTAAACCATTCCCAAGATTTGTAGAAGGATTCTACAAGACCTTGCATGAATTGAGAGAACTTGTTTTGCAGAGTATTAATCCTGGTGGTGGTGAAGAAGTGGCAGAGAAACTTGGACATGTATTCCTCCCAAGTCTTGATAGAGTTAGTTGGTAGAGATTTTAGCCACCTATGGGCTTTTTGAGCTAGAAAGTGGTTGAATAACTTTTACAACGTCCAATCTTTCGAAACTCCATTGATTTGAGTAGTGTTGTAGATGTGTTCAAAGCTATCAATGTTACCCGTAGGATGTTCATTTGGGTATACCATGGAACTGGTTCTGTCGTATCAACAACATGAGTTGACAAGGAAATTGGATGTCCTGACGCTGAGGTTGACAAGGTCGAATGGCATTTCTATTATCAAAGAATGCATCATGGTTGTTGACGTCCCCAATGAGAGGACTATTTTGAGCTGGGGGATTGAAGACCGGTTCCTGTAGATTTCCCACAAGGATGGAGTTAGGCCCGATCTGTTACCATTACTAGCTGGTTGTTTCACAATGTGTGATTTATTAGCATTTCATCCTCCACTAGAAGGTACATTGATGTGACCTGCAGGATCAGCCAAAATCTCTTGACGAATGTTATTAGCCATTGTGGATGATGAGCTTGTGTTATTCTTTGCTTTCCGATTTGAGCGTTCTAACTCATAGATATATGGATTTACTAATGTCGAGCGGTTCCTTGGATCTTTCAGATCATCTGGTCATGCACCTATAAAAACAAAATCAAGAAGAAAAAAGCCTCAGTACTGTATTATAAAGATCTTAGACTAAGTTCTAAAGAAAACTTAAAAGGCACAATTGGTCCCAGCAACGGCAACAAAATTCTGATAGGCTCGGGATTTAATTCCTAAACTACACTATAGAAAACATATCACAATAGTATAGCTACGGTCAAATTCCACATAGATCAGAAAAGCACAATATCAGTTTTAGATCGAATTAAGCTAAGACAAATTAAATTGTTGGTTGTATATCAGTTAAAGCAAATAATGGGAAATAAAATGAAGTAACTCAATAAATAAAAGCTTAAGAAATTAGGGAATTCCACATGTTATCAGGCTTAAAAGCTCTGGTTAATTAACATGAAAGATTTTATATTGAAAATAGTTCTCAACATGAAAGATAACAGTAGAATGATCTTCACTCGAAGTATTGAACCCTATGTTGGAATTACTAATAAAAGTTGTTGTATTTAGCTAAATTCAACCATGTAACGTTCATATTCAATAAGTTCACAGACATTCAGGACAATACTCTTGCTAGTCAGCCCTATGAGTCTATATGCTCGGACACGTGGGTGGAGTGATTGATCCAAAGCCAGACCTAATAGTCTATATGCTTGGACTGGACCGATATCTCCAAGGATCAGTCTGAGCTGGACCGACCCCTTCATCATTTGCTTAGCCAATTTTCATCTTTTTTATGTAGAACTGAATAGAATATATATATATATATATATATATATATATATATATATATATCATCAATAAAAGTCCGTGAATTTAATATCCATATATATAACTGAATTTAACCGATATTTAGATTAAATTAATAAAACAATGTCGTTTAAAATATTATAATTCAATTTTTCATATGAACTTATGTTAAAAAGTGTTGTATGGTCAAAGAATCATTTAAAAATATAACTCAAAAATATTTTGTTGTGGGAAAAGTAGATAGAAAAATCAAGGCTGGTTGATAAAGATTCGGTGAGTCCAACAGTTCTTCAGGCACTTCCCACTACAAGCACATGTTGATTCGGTGATTTAGTTTCGGGAACCTTGCAATGAGATGGGAATGGACATAGGTGATGTGCATTTTCAAAATGATCAAGCAAGAGGATGACGCGAACAACGCACTTGCGACGAAGAAGATCGATCCGACCATGCGCCGAGATCGATCTTGACTCAAAAAGAGATCGATCCCATTAGAATTCCGGGATCGATCTTGAAGTTCATAAACAAGGGACGGTGATTGATCCTCTTTGAAGCGCAACAAAAATATGAGATTGATCCCAGCTTATATCGGGATCGATCTAACGAGAGACGGGATCGATCCAAACGTCTCATGCTGGGATCGATCTCGGCACCCAACATTCGGCGTACCATCGATCCTGACTTGCAAATTCAAGATCGATCCAGTACTTGCAAATGTTGTGGGCTTAGGCCTAGCGAGATATATGGGATTTGGCCTAGAATTCTATGGTCATAAAAAATTTAAAATTATACATTTTTCCAAATAAGCAACAATCAAATAAGATGTACTTTTCGCTTTTGTTATCGAGTTTACTCTGTGTCTCATCCGGTACATGGACATGAGCAAGACCTCCAAAGATTCTTAAGCGAGAAACACCGTGCTTCATTCCACTCCAAGCTTCTTGTGGTGATTTTGTCATGTAACGCTTCTTGTCGGAGATTGATCCGATATATTAACTGCGCACGCAACTGGTTCGGCCCATAATTCTTTTGGAAATCTCTTATGTTTGAGAATACTTCTTGCCATCTCAAAATTTAACCTATTTTTCTTATTCGACTTCTCCATATTGTCGAGGGGATCTTACGACGTCAATTGTTTTCGAATACCATTATCTTAACTAATACTTTTGGAACTTCAAAGATGTGAACTCTCCTCCACGCTCGGATCTCATGACTTTGATCATAAGGCCACTTTCCTTCTCAACTTGGGCTTTAAACTTTTTGAAGTTCTCAAACACTTATGATTTTTCTTTCAAAAAGTATACCCATGTTTTTTTGAAGAATCATCAATAAAGCGAAGGAAGTAGTTACTTTTACCGAGTTATTTTGTTTGATCGGACCGCATACATCACTGTGTATAAGTTCCAATGGCTTCTTAGGTCTAGTGGCTGACTCCTTTGGAAACTCATTTTGAATTCTTTTCCAAGTAAACATTATTTGCACAATTGGTTTGGATGGTTAATGCTAGGTAATCCTCTTACCTTCATCGATACTTTAGTAATAAGATTATTTGCATGGTCTCTTATAGAAAGGTTATTATCCTTTAATCAAATATCATAACTTTTCTTTAAAAGTTCTCCAAGGATCAAGATGTTGGTCTTCATGCGTGGTATATAGTAAACATTGGATATAAATTTATGATCTTCATTCTTTAATAGGATTAGAATATTTCCTTTACCTCTCACCTCCATCTTCGATTCATCTCCCAATGCTAGGTTTCCTTTCACTAGTTCCTTGAGTTCCCCAAACATGTTTCTTCTACCGCACATATGATTGCTTGCACTGCTGTCAAGCTTGAACACTCTAAATTGTTCTTCAATATCCTCTCCTGGCGTAAATCCTTGCACCAATAACAACTCCTCTTTTGAGACAACAAGTGGATCTCTGTAACTTCAAATGAGGGTTCGATGACAAAGACATGTCCTCGTCCAGTCTCATCAATAACACAAAATTTCCTTTGAATGAAGCAATATCATTATATAATTTATATAGGGCTTCAACTGCAATCCACTTCTTGTCATTGCTTCGATACATGATTACATCCTCCAAAACTCCCACCATCATTGTAAAATCTTCATTTTCTAGTGGAAGAAATGCAACACTCATCGTAGTTCTTCGACGTCTTATTCTATAATGAAACTCTACCATTGCATATAACTTCATCGACATATAATATAGTTTTATATCAATCATCACCAAATCCAAATTCAATAATATAGTTATGAGAATATCACAAGCAAAATTATGATGAAGAAGACTTTACCATCTCTATCTCAAGTTTATAATCTTCTAGATCAAGAGGATAATTATAAGAGTACAACATGAGATGATCAAGACTCTACAAGTTCCTCTGCTATTCAGGTCACTTAAACTCAAGGATTTGGAAAGCAATGTCCTACTTAATTACCTCATGCATCTCAGGCACCTTCAAGTTCTTTTGTTCAAAAGAAAGAAAGACCTATTTGTTCTTTCTATGGCAGATTGGGTCTTGTTGTTAACAAATGCTAAAAGAAACATGGCTATCCTAATGGTTTTAAGAATAAGAAGCCTAATATTTTAGCTAATGCAGTTGTTACATATTCTATTGATAATGAAGATAGTCAGATGGATAATTCGTCTTCTGATCTATTACTGATAGTAGGGTTTTTAGTCCTACTGGGTATCAATTACCCATTGTTGTAGTATAGATGCGTTTGTCAATCCATAATGGGAATGCACTAAACAATCTGGATTGGGATGCATGCTTTAAAGTCAAGCAAAGTGTTAAAAGGGGTTGTTTTCTAAAAGGTCCTAAGTGCAATGAACATAAAAAAACATAAAGACAGAAAGAAGCATAAAAAACTTGAGAGTAAAAACAGAGTAAATGCAAAGAAGGTGAACGGTGCAAGCAATGTAAAGCAATTCCTGAGTAGTAAGGGTAATTGACTAAGGATCTACCCAGAGCTACCTAAGTACCTAACATACCTCATACAATGAACTAACCCCTAGACAGTAGCAACATATGCAATCAGTTCCAATTCCTTGGCAATCAATCTCAAGCCAAGCAGTCACAGACTCAACTGCCGTCATAGACGGTGACTACCTAACAAGAATTAACAACTACTACTGTAATCAATAAGGTTCCAAACATCTAATTCCTTAGAAGGGGAAAACGAATCTCTGAAGTCACCTAGGTCCGGACACCTTCAATGACTCACCTTCCGTTGTTAAAGGGCCTAACGGCGGGTCTTCAGTCCCTTCCAGGTAGAAGTACAATCAGCATTTTGAACAGGTGAAACAGAAGGGATCTAAGAACAAACAACTTAGGTACTAAGGTAAACCCAGAACATCAACCCTAGTCTACCCCCATCCTAAGGAACTTAGATGACTACTCACTACTCATAGGAGTAGATGCAGATGAAACAGAAAACATAATTTCAATGGTAAACATGCAGATCTGGGAAAAACAGGTGAAGAACAAGAAGAACAAAAACCCAGAAATAAAGAACAGCAATAAAACATTAAACTAAAATACGAGATTAAAGCTTAAAACATAAATCAACATGCACCAGAAATGCAACAATGTAAAGCTAAGCAGAAAGGCAAAAGAAAAACAGAAGATTAACTAAGAACTAGAAAGAAATCTGGTTTTTACACCAAGAACATGAAGAAGAACATAAGAAAATAAATATAAGACTTAAACCTCAAAAGGAAAGAAAAACTAAGCTTTTTGCAAATGGAGGCGAATTAGGGCTTTTAAAGTGTTCAGAGAAAAGCCCTAATTCACACTAAAGATAAAATGTTAATCATTATCTTGGATCTTGGGCCTTGGTTCATGAGGTATCCAGATTTGAGTTGGTCGGGTCGGAACGTGTTTGACTTCGGGTTGGTAAGAGCGTGATTGATCCGAGCTGAAAACGCTTGCATAAGATCGATCCAACTGAGATGCGGCTAAAGTGTGTCTAAGGTTGGGATTGATCCAGGCATTGAGTGCCTGAGATCGATCCAGACAAAGGTGAGATCGATCTCATGTTGCTTCCTTTTTAGTCTTGTTTCAATTTCATGCACTTCCTTAGCTTCGTCTGAGACTTCACCAAAAATGTTGAATGAAAGAGAGAGATTGATCCTGGTTTGAGGTGGGATCTATCTGCGGTCTTGATGGGATCGATCTTGGCAAGTGTTGCGATCGATCTCAAATCAATCCATATGGTGAGGTGAGATCGATCTCATATCGATCTAGGTGGAGACATGGGATCGCTCTCAAATCGATCTAAAAGAGGTAGTGGGATCGATCTGAGAAGAGCTGGGATCGATATGAAGTGTGGTGTTGGGATCGATCCTGCCTTGATGCTAAGGTAGATCCAGTCCAATCCATTCTAAGTGCTATTCCATTCAATGTTAAGTGCTGCTTTTCTGAAATCTCACAAATCCTTTCAGAAAACTCCTGAAAGTCCTGAAAAATCTCCAAAATGCGCGCATATGCAAATTATAATGCAAAATTCCTAAAAATCATAAACTTACTAAAATAAACTATAAATGTGATGTATACACGCTTTTAGACATCAGAATTGATGCTGATTGATATGTAAAATCCATGGAAATTCAGAGTCATCAACTTCCCCAAACTAAATCCTTGCTTGCCCTCAATCAAGTAATTCAGAAGTATTAACTAAAAGAGTTCCTGACTATTCTCAGTTAAAGGTATTTAGGTGCCTCTATTATTCTTCCACCTCTCCTAATGGCACACATAAATTCAAACCCATGACTAAATTATGCGTGACCAATGGTTACCCTCAAGGATACAAAGGATATAAATTACTTGGTATTGAGACAAACTCTATAACTGTTTCAAGACATGTGATTTTCCATGAGCAACTCTTTCCTTTTGTGAAATCAGATATATCACAAGATAATCATAATTTCTTTCCTGATATGATTTCTCAGTCTCCCATGCTCTCTTCAACATAGGTTATAGATACATTTGTATCTTCACTATTGGGGTCCAAAACACTGCACTCGGAGTCAACGTACGAGAAATACGAAACGATTGTAGAATCGCTAAGTTATTGTCTCTGCACTCTTTTGTCCTTACTTGAGAAGGCTTTTTCCCACCGGTTTTTCCTATCACTAAAGTTGTAAAGAGGCAAGATAATCTGCTTTCGCCTGATATCAGAACTGAAAGGAACATAATCAGTATCAATGTCCGAAGCATACAAAAGGCCTCAACGGATACTTTTACGGACAAGTGAAAAACATACACTGAACAATAGACGTTCAGTTTGCCAACTGGCAAGCGGAACTATGCAAATTCATCTTGCCAGTGGGCGAGCTAAATATGACACGTTCAGCTCACCAAATGGCGAGCTGATTTCGTCAAAAATCTCTCGTCTCTTGTTTCATATCATTTCATATTTCAGTTGGAATTCTACAAAAAAAAATCATAAAACTCGTACAAGTCCCGAAGTAATCGTATAAACGGTTCCAGTTATCTTGAACACAGAGATCACCTCAGTTATTCAATTATTTTCTATTACTTGCGGAAGAATAAAAAAATCTTCTTGTATGGAGTTAATCGTATAAACGGTTCCGGTTTTCCTGAACACAGAGATCACCTCAGTTATTAAATTATTTCCTATGACTTACGGAAGAATAAATAATCTTCTTGTATAGAGTTAATCGTATAAGACGATAATGGTGTGCCGAAACGCCAAGGACTATCCTAACTATATGATTAAAATTATCATTCTTAGAAATGGTCATAAGGACGCGCTCATACTCACCGATCAAATAAAACAATAAACGACCAACTTAAACGTTGATGTTATCTCGTCATTCGATCGATATAAAATTTTTGCAAATTTTCGATCGTCTAATCTTATGAAAGCTCGGTTCTTCGATGAGAACCATAAAATTCGCCTAAATCGTAAAACACGAAAACGAGGCCTAAAACGCGGTGACGACCCACTTACGACTCTAGTTGAGAATCAAACCAATCACAATGGTGGTCAAAGCTTGTCCTGCAAGCCGTGAAGAAAATGGAAGGAATCAAGAAAAGGAGGATTTATGCGGAGGCACGAAAGACGGTGTAATCCTGAAGTTTATATAAGAGAGATGAATAAATGAGGGACAAACACGTTGAATTCTCCACACCGAAATACTCATTGCTTTTTGAATTTTTCCATTCTTTCTAGTGAGCTGCGACTCAATTAGGTTATTCACAGTCTCTGTTGTTAGTTCTAGGGTACTCACCAACTGTTGTTAGGGCTGAGGCAACCACTTAATTGTAACACTCTAATGAGATCCGGAATAAGATTTCTTTTGCCCTCTTTCGTACTTTTCATTTCATATTCGTATTATTTTATTATCGTATTCTAATCTTTTCGCGTTTGACTCACATAAATATGTGATCTTTGGAAAATCAGAGTTCCCTCTTATTTTCCTTAACTAACGAAAATCAGACAGTGCGAATTTTGTTTCCACAGTTTGGCGCTAGAAGGAGGGGATAAGAGATTTCTTTTACGCGAAACAAAAGTTCAGACATGGCTACTGAAAGTCAAAACGACCAACCAACTTGTGAAGGTCTTCCTTTGCACGAAAATGTTGAGCAAACTCTTCCAATGAATGTCACCGTAGTCAACGTTGACGCAAACACTGAAATATTCGAGGAACAACCAAGCTCCACGGAACAAGTCTCAATTCGAGACTCTACTCGACAGGGTGCAGAACGTGCCAACTCATGATGCGATGCTGAAAACCACCAACAACCTTCCGCCTCTAGAAGGGGAAACAGAAGAGAACGGCGCCGATCGACTTAACTTGGAATCTAGCAAGCAGTCCGACTATTTGGATGAGGACACGGACGTGCACCTAAGGAGAAGAAGGAAATGCTAAACCCATTAAGATCATCATTTCGAAAAACCCCTTACAAAAGAATAAGAAAATCTCTTCTGGGTATAACAAGAAGAATTGGCCGAGAAGCAGGCTCGGAACATATGTGATAAATGCCGAGAAGTTCCAAAAGCCAATCACGATGACTTTGATGAAAACTATTGTAGGAGCCCAGGTGATCAATTAAATTCATGAATAAGCCCAGAAAACATCTTTTAAGGCACATATAACTAAGGTTCGAATCTATGACCCGGTAAAATCAAAATCCCTATGTATAACGGAACAATCGATCCGAAAGCACATCTACAAACCTTTCAAATCGTGATGGCAGGTCCAAACTTAAAGAGGGTGAAAAGGACGTAGGTTTTTGTCTCCTTTTCGTTGATCACCTCCAGGGAGCGGCTCTTGAATGGGTTTCTCGATTAAAACTTTCTACAGCTCTCTGCGGAATTCTTTAAACATTATTACATGTTTAGGGACATAGAAACTTCGGATGTCGACCTTTGTAGCATAACTCAAAGAGAAGATGAATCATCGAGAGTCGCCTGAATAAGTGATAAGGTAGCCGTAGACACGCTCTAAGCAACTCTCTGGTACAAATCAAAGTTTAGAAAGTGGATAGCTCTTGAAAAAACCGCGTTCAATCCAGGACGATCTTCATAAGGCCACATATTTCATCACCATCGAAGAGGATATGAAAGTTCAATTGATAAAGCATAAGTTGGAAAAGGCATCTACAAACAACGCCTCAATGGAGCAGAAAATGAAAAAGAAAAATCCTCATAACGACAAGTACGTCTATCACGAGGGAGAAGACCTTTAGGTAAGGAATAACTATGCATCAACCCATCATCCGAACGAGGAAGATCGTCGGGAAACACCTTGACACGTAAAGTCTCTTACGAAGAAAATACCTTAAGCGAGTTCCACCAAACAAAGGGCCACTCCACGGCGAACTATAAATTTCTCGGAGTAGCACTAACGGAAAATATCAGGAGTAAGCGATCTCATAAGAGAAACTAACTGACCACCTAGGACCAACCAGGCACAGTCAAGTAGCAACGCACCTTAGGGTCCTCAAGCGGAAGGGAAGCACAAAAGAGAACCTCAGGACAAAGTCACTGACGCCACTCACCGCCGAGTGAACATGATACTCAGAGGATCGCAATACTGTCAAGACAGCATCTCCGCTATAAAAGCATATCATCGCAAAGCTGAATCAAGCGCCAACTAGCTCGATCACCTTGTCTTCACATCTTCCGATTCATGGAATAATGGTATTACTTTTGAGGACACCAAAACTGTCAGAACCGACACCCTCAAAGAGACCCTCTCGTAATCTATCTCACCATAAGAGACCTCGAGGTCGCAAGAGTCCTCGTAGACAGAGGAAGTACCATAATTGTGATCTTCTACGATTCGCTATACACGATAAGAATCAAACTGTTTGAAGTCATGCCCACGCCAAAACCACTCACAGGTTTCTCCGACATAGCATCCACGACTCTCAGATAAGTCGAAGTTCTGGTTGTAGCGAATGAAGTCACAAAAATCGTTGATTCGCAGTAGTCGACTATGTCGCCATCTATAATGTAATCGTCAAAATGCCTAGAATAAACTCTATGAAAGCGGTCATATCGACTTACCGCTTAGGAATCAAATTCTCGAAGCCCAACGTAATATCCGCAATCTGGGGATGTTAGAAACAAGCGATACTCTGCTTCATAGCGGAACACAAACTAAGACGGGTTACAACGACACCAGCAATCGGACCCAAACGAGGAAAGGCAACGCAACCACTGATCGAGATCGCTTCGTACAAAGCTAAAAACGCTCCATCAAAAGGCAAACAAGATTTGTCAATTTGAGAAACGCTCAACGTAGCAAAGGAAACCACGCCTCTAAGCCCAACATCCTAGACAGAATGGTGCATCCAGTGCCTGAAAAATTTATGGATCCAATTGTAGGCACCGCATCCAAAAAGGATGACACAACATCGCCAAACGAGTAATCAAATTCACGGCATCCTAAAAAGGGTACGTTGGCAACTTTTCCCAAGAAAAGTGCAGATGTCCCCCTGTCAAAGGGGGGGGGGGACTAGGTACGTATACGTATACTCGTATACTCCCATATTTCAAAATATCCGCATTCATGTACTCGATATTTTGGAACTTTTCCGCAATAAGATAAATGCATTGTTACTTAAAATTTTCACTATTTCTTTACAACTTAACGCATTCGACCCCGCTCATAAGACGCCTAAGTAGCAACAAAATTCATCGTATAACCCGTAAACAAAAACTATACGAACACTTCTCATAACAAAAACTCAATTACTTTCCTTGTTCACGAGGACAAGCATGCCAGGACAAGCATGCCCTTCGATGGATCGCTGCAACACTTCTCGAACACATTCCAAAACAAAAAACCTTCAATAGAAAATTTATTTTCAGAAAAGCGAACACAGTCTACACAGACTCTGAAATCAAAACGAGCAGACACTCGATCCTATGTCAAATTCGTTGATTTCCCCGACGGAAGAACTAGTCACCTAACCTAAACATGGTTAAAGCATCAGAAAGTGATGCGAGATCCCTAAACTTGTCTCGGTTCTTACTTTCGTGAATTCAAAAATCTCGAAAACTAGATTTTTCGAAAAAACTCGCATCTGGAACCAATAAGCAGACGTAGGGACCATCAAAGAACAAGATAATAACCGACGATTCATATCTATAACTCCAACTCAACAATGCTAACATAAAATCAAAACATGATTCATTGATATAAAACCACATACGGTCGATTCATGATTTTAAACTGCCATACTAGGCCAAAGAAACATGATTCAAAAACTTAAAAACGTCCTAAACAGGACAACAATCTCATTTATCATTCAGGATGAGGACCTCATCCTCATCCGCTTCACCTCCAGAATCTTATGTGGTGTTGTTTACCCTAGCAGGGTCATCCGCCTCGCGAGGCTTGACGTCCTGGCAACCATGCCCCACTAAACCATCAGTAGATTGAGGAAGAGTATAGTCGATAATGCCTGGTTTGGCTACAACCATCGGTACTGTGCGCAGTATGCATTTGACGCTGAAAATGGCGCAACTTATTCGCTTAGTATGCATAAGATGCTCCATCTCCGATCCACAATCACAAAATATCCTGTCAATAAAAGATACGAGCTTCACAAAAACAAAAAGGGATGTGTGAATAAAGAATATGGTGAACACGGAATAATGTGCATACGAACCTTACTGCGATGCCACGACATGATTCTCAAACTTGAAGCGGGGCAGGTCCAGTCTTGGCCCCTTTCGCGGACTTCCTCTTCCCAGCTTCCCCAGAAGTAGGACAAGATCTCTTGCCCCCCCCCAGGGGATCAACTAGGGTGGCTCCAGCAGTAGGTATCCCAGAGCAGTCTCTTGTTTGACAGGCCTCGAAGGATACATTTACGGAAAAACGAAAAAACATACGCTGAACAACGGACGTTCAGCGCCTGAGTTGGCTAGCTGAACATAACGCGTTTACCTCGCCAACTGGCGAGCTGGACATCACAAGTTCAGTTAGCCAGTTGGCGATCTTAACAACACATGTTTAGCTTGCCAACTGCAAATCTGAAATGCACGAGTTCAGCTCGCCAACTAGCGAGCTGACGTCATCACGAATCTCTCGTGTATCATTTCGTTTTTTTGCATTTGAATTCTACAATAAAAAAGTAAAACTCGCACAAGTCCTGAAGTAATCGTATAAACGGTTTTAGTTTGTATTCTATTATTATCGTGTTCAGATCTTTCCGCATTTGACTCACAAAAATCCGAGATTTCTTGAAAATTGCATATGTGTTCTTAAATGGTGCGAATTTCGGCTCTCACATTTTGGCTCTTCATTAGTTAGACATTTCATATGTGTTCTTAAATGGGGATCTTGTTGACGAAATATATATGAAGTTACCTCCTTGTTATGCATCAAGACAAGGGGAGAAATTGCCTCGTAATTCTGTTTATAAACTCAAAAATCCCTCTATGGTTTGAAATAAGCTTCACGATAATGATTTTTGAAATCCCTCGTAATTCTGTTTATAAACTCAAAAATCCCCGGATTTAGTTAGGCTGCTTATGATCACACTTGTTTCTTTATCATTACTAACACTCTTTTTATCCATGTGTTAGTATATGTTCATAATATAGTCATTGTCTCTAACAATGATCCATAACTGGCAGCTTTAAAGACAAAGTTGCAGACTTATTTTAAGCTCAGGGATCTTGGTCTCATGAATTATTTCTTGTGCTTGGAAATTGCAAGATCTGATTATGGAATCAATATCTATCAACGCAAGAATGCTCTATATATAATGCAGGAAACATGTCTTCTAGGTTGTAAGTTATCCTCAGTTGCAATGGATCCAAGTGTGAAGTTTTCCAAGGATAGTGGTGGTGATTTGGTGGATGGAGAAGGATACAGACATTTAATTGGCCGTTTGATGTATCTTCAAATCATAAGACCATACGTCACTTATGTTGTTAACAAATTGAGTCAATACTCCTCTTCCCCGCATGTTTCTCATCTACATGATGTTTACAAAATTCTGCATTACATCATAGGAACTATTGGACAAGGTTTGTTCTATTCTTCTAAAGCATAATTACAGATTAAGGATTTTGCAAATGCAAATTTAACTTCTTGTTTGGACACAAGGTGATCTGGTTTTGATTACTGCATATTTCTTGGTACATCTTTGGTATGTTGGAAGTCTAAGAAGCAACAGGTTGTCTCCAAGACTTCAACGGAATCATAATATCGAATTCTATCACTTGTGTCTATAGAATAGGTATGATTTACTCAATTTCTTCATGAACTTCAGGTACCTTTAGCTAAACCACTCGCTTGTTCTATGATAATAACACTGCCATACATATAACTAAGAATCCTATTTTTCATTATAAAGAGATTGATTTTCATAGTGTTAGGGAACATCTTGTTGATGGTTTGTTCAAGCTTTTGCACGTTAAATCTTCCTTGCAGCTTGAAGATCCATTTACTAAGGCTCTTTATCCATCTCCATTTCAACATTTGGCAGGCAAGATGAGTTTCTTCAACATCTTTGCCTCACCTTGAAGGGGGCTATTATAGTAAACATAGTTTTACAAGG
>OVBE01003517.1:0-26601 GCA_900406425.1 Iberis pinnata
AATAAACTCACACTTGAACGATAATCTAAGATATATATATATATATATATATATATATATATATAATAGAAATTATTTCGGTTGGAGAACGCACAGGTACTCATCTAGTTGCTTTAATAAATAATCGAATTTTATTACTTGTAACTTGTAAGTTGATCAGTTATCATTATTAATATTAGTTTCATGGTATTTTTATTTTATATTTCATCCATATTTTTCACTTGTTAATGGTTTGTCGTTGATGATTAATTTTAAGATGTCAGTTTATATTACAATCTCAACTTTCTCTAACATGTTTTATACATATGTCACTTTAACCAATTTTTTGCTAAAACTATTTGGTATAAAAGACAAACTATAAACTTTTTTATATAAAATATATATGAATTAAAGTAGAAAAATTCATTCATATACCATCAAAAGAAGTTCAAATTTTAAAAAATACCACACATTCCCAAAAGTTTCAAAAATACCACATTCTCAAATGTTCCAAAAATACCACAAAAAATGAATTTTCAGGGTTTAAAATTTAAAATTTTGGGTTTGGGTTCACTAATTAAAGTTTAGGGTTTAGTTTTGAAGGGATTGGGTTTGGTTTTGGAGGTTTAGGGTTTAAATTTAAAGTTGTAAAGCTATTTTAAATTTGTGGTATTTTGAAACTCTTGGGAATGTGTGGTATTTTTGGAAAATATCAAATTTTTTGTGGTATTTTTGAGAATACTCCTATGAATTATGTTGTATATATGCATTGTTACTCTAGATATAGTGCACAAAATATGTCGCTATTACTTTTATATTTTATTGAATAACTTCTAAATATTATTTTTCACTTATGTTTTAATGGAAAAATTGAGAATTAGAAATATGGTAATAAGATATTTGAAGCTTTCAAAAATAATAATTTTTAAAAATATCAAAAGGAAAACTGCAAAACAAACCATGAATTTTCAACTTTAGAAAAAAAAATCCTTGAACTTTTGTACAAGCCATTTACACCACCAACTTGTAAGACTCGGTCATTTTAAAACATATATTTTTATTGACAAAGTTAAATTTTGACTTTTGGGAAGGTTAAAACGGCTTATTTAATATAAAATTCATGATTTAAATGGTTAAATTTAAAAAATTGGAGGTCTAAGTGACTTTTTAAAAGTTCATGGTTTTTTTACATAATTTTAGAAGTTCATGTCTTATTTACACATAAACGAGACTCAAACTATCATGAAAACCTATATAAAAAAAAGATAAATAAAGAGTTTAAATGTGCTAAGATATAATCATATTAACTCATTTTTTCTTGAAATTTTTCTTGTCTTTAAACTAGTTATGCTTATCGCTATGGGTTTCTCAACTTAGGTATATAAACCTTAGCGTAGACAATAAAATTTTTCATTCACTTTTAATACATTCATTAAAGTTTTTGGACAAAGATACCTTAGGCGAAAATGCACTAAAAAAAATTTGATGGTTGTTTGAAAGGTGAATGAATAACTTTATTAACAATGTTAATGTTTGTTTGTTTAAGTTTAGAAACCTTGGCTAGCTTCTTTGTGTAGAGGTTGAGCTCCCTCTTTTAAATTTATTTTTCGGGATATAGTCTTTTTTTTCTTGAGGACAAAAACAGAAAGATCTAGGGAGTTGATGAGATTGTATTTTTTTCTTGAATTTGTCAACTTTGTGTCAAAAAATTATAAACTTCTAAAATTAGCCAAAAAGAACCAAGAACTTTGAAAGAGAAATTAAAACCTCTAATTTATTAAATTTTGTCATTTAAATCATGAATTTTATGTTGCCTAAACCGTTTTAAAATCATAAAGTGTTAAATGACTCAATCTGAAAAGTTGAAAGTTTAATTGGTTCGTTCAAAAGTATTGCGTTTTTTTCCCTAAATTTGAAATTTCATGATTTTTTTGCATTTTTTCCAAATATCAAAATTAACTATAAATTATCATATTTTTCCAGTCTTTCATATATTTTTTAGTACAAATTAGAATACAAATTTATTCTTTTATTGTTCATATCTTATAGTAAAATAGTAAAATGCGTATTCTTCGTGCTCTCTAAAAATCTGTAATTTCATAACTATCATTTTTTATAGTTATAACAGCTTGAACTTCTTCCATCATTAAGGCCCCGTTCGTTTCTGTATCTAGATGCAGCATCCAGATGTAGTGTCTAGATGCAACATCTAGATGTTGTTCGTTTTCAAATCTGTATTTGATATATTGATATTACATCTAGATGCAATTTTGTTCGTTTCAGCATTTGTTAAAATATTCAGATACATTTTGTCAAAAACAACATTAATTTTTATTCAAAAAATCGTGTTTCCAACAATGTTGCGAAAAACTGCGTTTTTCCATTTCAGCAAAAAACCGCGTTTCCGCGATTTCAGCAAACAACCGAGTTTGTACATTTTGGCAAAAAACTGCGTTTTCGCGAAAAACCGCGTTTTTGAGATTTCGGCGAAAAACCGCATTTCCGCGATTTCGACGGAAATTTGTGTTTCTGCGATTTGGCCAAAAAACTGTGTTTACATGATTTTGGCGAGAGATCGCGTTTTCGCCATTTCAGAGAAAAACCGCGTTTCCATTATTTCGGAAAAGAACCGCATTTGCATGATTTCTGCGAAAAACCGCATTTCTGCGATTCGGCCAAAAACCGCTTATGCATAATTTTCTGCAAAAAACCGCGTTTCGGCGTAAAAACACGTTTTCGGCGAAAAACCGCATTTTTGACGAAAACCCGTGTTTTCGGCAAAAAACTATGTTTTTGAGATTTCGACAAAAAAAGCGTTTACATGATTTTGGTGAAAACCCGCATTTCTGCTATTTTGGCGAAAAACCGCGTTTCCATCATTTCGGCAAAAAATCGCGTTTTCACGATTGCGTTCCACCAAAAAATCACGTTCCAGCGAAAAACCGCGTATGCACAATTCCTGCAAAAAACTACGTTTTCGTGAAAAAACACGTTTTCGACGAAAAACTGAGTTTTCACCGAAAAAAAATGTTTCTGCAATTTTGGCAAAAAAAATGTGTTTCCGTAATTTTGGCAAAAAACCATGTTTTCGTGATTTCGGCAGAAACCCGCGTTTCTGTGATTTTGGCGAAAATACGTGTTTTCGCAATTTTAGCAAAAAAACCGCGTTTTTGCTATTTCGCCGAAAAACTGCATATCCGTAATTTCGGTAAGAAACCGTGTCTCCGCTATTTTGGCGAAAAACCATATTCCCGTTATTTCGGCGAAAATATGTGCTTCTGCTTTTTCGGTTGTATTACCTATTTTTCGAAAAAAAAATTCTCACATTTGAGATACTAGATGTTGTATCCAAACTCTAGTTTTTTTAGCATCTCAAATATCTAGATATTTTGGACATTCAAAAATTAATATCTAGATTTTGTATCCAGATACCAATTCAAAATAGACCAAACCAAACGAACAACATCTGAATATTTGTATCCAGATATTGTATCTGGCAACAGAAACGAACAGGACCTAAATCGTTTATTTTTATCTGGATTAAATTATTGATATTGTTGGGATCTTCTTAAATATTCTATAATTTTAAATTTTGATTTTAGGAACTCTTTTTTTTGGGTATGATTTTAATAACTCCTTTTGATGTACGTAAGTGAGAATTTAGTTAGACACATAAATGTATTGTAATTTTGTTCTTATAGAATTTAAGGAAATTTTTGATCTAAAAATTATTTTTAAGAGAGTATTATCATCATTAAAACAATTAAATTTATATTTATGTATTTAGTGATATTAAATTTATTAATGTTTTAATATTCTCTTTACTAATTTAGTAACACTTATATGAATTGGTTTTCAAAATACTAATTAAATTATTTACATTCTAAAATTTTAACCAGGATCAATGTTGAATATATATTGAGTCGAGCTCTATAAAGATTATAAATTAAATGATTTATAGTGTCGTATTTGCATTTACTAATATTTTTTAGTTGTTACTTTCTATCTAATGAATTTTATATTCTTAACACAATATGTTTATGTAATCTCTTGAAACAATTAAGTTTTTCCAATATATTCTCTCTCTAGCTTACTTGTCTATCACTTTCTTTGAGAAATTCACCTTTTTTTTCCATCGATTTTTTGGAGCCAGTGGCCGGTTTTATACTGGCGCGGACTGACTCTAAATGTGTTCTTCTTTTTTTAGTTCATTGGTGAAATCAAGATTTCGTCTCCTCTTTCACATCACATGTCATCGAATTCAGTTATTGATCTTGCATGTTTCTCTGATTCGTAGATCTGGCTACACTTTTTCTTTGGAGTTGGCGATCCCTAGCTCCCGATGTCTGCTCCACCGGTATTAGATACACTTTCGCCTGCTTTTCTATTTGTATGACTCGGCGTAGCCTCCCTTGTGGTGGTTCAAGCAAAATCCTATAGATAGTTCGATGGATCTGGGGTATCATGCGTGGTTAGTTCTCGACTATGATCGATGTGTGGTGGCATGGGGTTACAAATATATATGTTACAAGTTTATGCACTTGATTCCGGAGAGATTGAACCGGGCGGAGAGGATACTTTTTGGCGGTGACTAGTTGAAGCCCCGGTACTGGGATTCTAGTTCTCAGTTCCGACCACCAATAAAAAAGGAGTGGTGTGACCTTTGCAACCAGTCGCACTTTTCATCTTCACGACGGCAACTCCCAGAGTGTGGAAATCAGCGGCAAGATGGAAAAACGATCAATTAGGGAAACCAACATTTTCTTTTTCGTCTGTAGTTTTTTTTGGCAATATTGTTAGTTTTTTTGTTTCTTTTTAGTTTAGTTTTTAAATTTGTCAACCTTTTGTTATTAGACGGAGATGATTAGACTAGTGAGGAAATACCTCCAGTACTAAATTCATTGGTTCATCGAGTTAGTTTATGTCGGTATAGATAGTTATATCTTTCTAGAATTCGTGGTCTTTCAAGACTTGTTCTGATTGTTGGATTTTTCAGTATTAAACTACTTCAATTTCTACAATTCAAATCAAAATGATTGACATACTAAAATTTACAAGAATCTCATTTAGTCTAAGTTGATTCATATAATTGGATTAATTCTAACATTCTTAATCATGCATTATATATTAACTAAACAAAAGTCAACTCAAAAGTGAAATTCAGCAAAAGTCAACAGCAATTAAGAAAACTCAACTAAAATTGAAATGTAAATCAAGATGAAAGTCTACGCAAATAGGCAAAGGAAATCGACTCGGGTGATTAAATAACATTCTATGATGATAATACTCACATTCCGGTTCTAATCCTTGGTCTAGAATTTCTCTAATTAGATTAATCCACTCTTATGATACTAATCCTTCTCATAAGTATGCAACTAAAAACAATGTCTTGGATAATTTCATAATAAGAGGCAATAAGTTCTAATTCATCAACAACCACTAAACTAGCTAAGAGGAATCTCTTGGATAACATCATTTAGCAAACAGTAATTGGTTCATGCATCTCATCGAACACTTTTCGGGCACAATCACCTAGAGTCTAAACTTGATTGATCAAGTCAAATGTAGCATTAAGCACACTTACTGAATGAAGATCTAAGATAATCAATTCCTAAACATCATAGTAAATCATCTAATCACCCTAATCTACCTAATCCATTTGCTTAGAAGTAAACTACTCACTAATCATGGATAATACACAAGTTCCAATGATGAATATGTGTGGAATCATGATTAGAAACAATAAGTAAAGGAAAATTCACAATCAAAACAAAGATTAAACTTCAAATTAAACAAAGATTTAAAGATTACAAAGTGTATTTAAGAGAGAAAACAAATGATAAAAGATAAACTCCCAAAATTAAGTTTTTAAACTTAAAATAGTATCCTAAAGTGGCATTAGGTTAACCCAAAAATATTTGGGTTAACCCAATTGAAATGGTTTTAAACCAAAAGAGGAAAGTTAAATGGTTGAAATTTCAGGTGGGTACCGGTTTAGCTAAACCGATACGCGAAACTGGTATGAAGTTTTAACGTACATATTGGTTTGACTAAACCGGTACACCTGCCCGATGTTTTTCTCTGGAAATTAAAATTGCTTCGTGCGGTTTGGCTTGCTCGGTACACCAAACCACTACGCCTTTTCTTCACTTGTACCTGTTTTTTCAAAACGGTACATTAAACCAGTACTTGTCTCCGAAGCATTTTCTTCACTTGTACCGGTTCCGGTACAACTTGTTTTCACCTCTTTTTTGAATCTTTTTAGTACCTTTGATCCGCGCTTTCGGTTTCTCCACTTCTATCACATGAACAAACGAAATGCAATGCATATGTATGCTAAACTAACCTATATGCATGCGAATCTACTTAGAATGAATGCAAAGCACGAGATAAAATGCATTAAAAACATAATATATCAACTCCCCCGAACTTAATCCTTGCTTGCCCTCAAGCAAGTAATTCATATGTCCGGAGAAGAAGTTTGAAAATGGAGACTCAGAACCATAACATGCTACTAAAATAAGTGATGTCAATGTTCAAGTTACTAGTTCTAAAGTGCATACCAATCTCGTTTTACTTATAGATCTTAGCCTTACTCATCAAAATTTAATTAAGATCGATCCTAACTTCTACAAACATTTAAATCCGTTCATCTCTTTAACATTAATTAAGTAGAAATCGTGAATAAAGATACAAATTCATTGAACTCATTTGGTTTAGGGATTGGTTTAAGAGACAAAAGTGGTCTAGTTTTGATGCGGTTTCTTCATTCAAAACGAGGATCACTCAAAAAAGAAAATGAGCTTTAGTAGAATGCTAAAGGTGAGAACACTTAGATGCATACAAGAATAGGATCTCATCTACCCATAAACCCAAAATATAAAAGCCTCCTATTTCGAAGATGGTGATGAATCCTATTTCTACCCTTGAAACCCCAAAGTAACCATTTTGGTTCTCATGCCTTTTTCGTTATTCTTTCATCACTACGTAACTTAGGAGAAGATTTACTTTCTTTTCAATCCTAGCGGATTGGTAATTCCTTGACTTTAAAGATCTATGGCTTTCTTCTATTCTTTCTTGGGCTTTTTCCTCTTTTACAATACTATTCCGTTTTGTGCCAAGCCGAACTCTTTTTTTCTTTTCTTTTTCACTTTTATTTTCTTTCAAAATCCCTAACTAGATGATTCAATTTTCTTTTCCTCTTATTGTTCCCCTCCTAAGCTATTTTAAACATTCTTTATCCATTTTTACTTTTTATCAAACCGTTCTTTCCTTTTCACAATTCTTTCAATATCCCGAGTCGAATCCCAACCTAATCCTATCTAGTTCAAATATCGTGAACTAGAATTATATGAGATTCAATCCTTGTCAGTTCAAACCTAACACTTTCTACCAAGCTCAAACCAAACACTTTCTACCAAGCTCATTCCGGAAAAGGCCTTACACTCAATAATCGATACATCGCTTGAAAGAAAGCTGGTTTAAGGCGGGAAATCTACTTGTACTAACAAGATCAGTAAAAATGGTAGAAGATAGTCCAAGTATGTAGATTCTATCCATGCGTTCAAATCCAATTCATAAACATGATAATTAAAAATCAAATTCAAGTTCTAATAGATAGAGGCGAACTTCATATCACAGCATGCTTCAGAAAGGTAAAGATCATGCAATTTCATATTCCAAGCAAGGTTCAGTCATTGTTCAGATTCGACTAGCAAGCAATAGATAACTAATAACCGGGGCAATGACATCAATTGATAAAACAACATATTTACAAGGCAGTTTCATCATTTTTCTCCTATGAAAATGCGACCTAATGCAAAATCCTAAACAAAACTATATGCAATGCATTTTTTACAGATTTAAAAAAAAATTTTTTTTGATTTTTTGGATTTTTAAAAAACTTAACTACTAACAATGCAACTATGCATGATAAGAACAAAATCGAGACTAGATTAGCTATGGTCCCTCCCCCAAACTTAATTCACACGGTCTCTTGTGTGAAAAAGAATCTTGAAGATGAGAAAAAAGAGAGAAGTAAATGCTAAAATGCATATATTTACAAGGTGAAAAGCGGTACCTCAATAGTAGTGAAATGTTGGATCGTAGGCCTCCTCGTCGGAATAGAAACCTAGAGACTCGTTATCAAAAACGAGAGTTTGGAGTGTCGGCATCCTCCTTCTCCGTCTTTATCGTCTTGGCGCATCGACCGAACTCCTTGATGGAAATGCAGTGGAACCTTCACCTCCATGGTAGGAATGTCATCTAGATACATTTTCCTCTACGTCCATACACTCTTGTAGATCATCCTCAGACTGTTGCGGTAGGGGTTTTTGATCAAAACGGACGTCAGCTCCGCATCCCTACAAGTCGTCCCTTTGAGAATGGTGGAAGTTAGCTTCTTTACCTGCTTGACCAGCTTCCTCATTGTCCGGTCTTGGAACATGTTCCACCGACTCAGCTTCCTCTGCTCCAAAATAGATCCTCTAATGGTCCAGGCTGAAGCGGCATAGAGGAAGTCCTGAGATAGTACCTAACACATCCATATATCATGCTTTGGTCTTGTAAAGATATTGCTGTGGGTGCGGAATTCCAAGGACTTTTCACGGTTTGCAATGGTACTTGGTGGAGACGGTCCAGTTGAAAACATACGTTGGTATGGCGTGTGAAAGTTGTGAAATCCGGATTGGGACGTAGAAAGGTGTATTTCTTCCAATTTTTGTTGGTGTACCAATTGGTGTATTGATACACGGATTCTTATCGCACCTTCCCGACTATGATCTACATCTTGTTGAGATATTTGATGTCCATAAGCTTGGGTTCCATGTGCTCGTGTAGGAGTTCGATGTTGACAGCTTTTAGGATGGGAGTATTCCATCCACCAATGCATAATTGAGGTGTGTTATCTTTCCGGGTCCAACCCTAACCTTTAAGTGCCAACAAGTGCCAGAAAAACAACAGCACCGTACGTGGCATGAATTTCTCTAAATCCAGGAAAAGTTCCTCATTATCCAATTCAGTGCGGATAATGGGTGCGAGTCCCAAACGCAACAATTTCATTTCACCATCCATAATACTTCTTCCTTCATGTCTTGAATAGAATGAGTGAGTAAGGAGTTTCTGAAAGTATCTTATCGCGTGATGGCGAAGATTGGTGCCTTTTTTTCTTCCTGCTGTGAATGTGCCGGAGCCAATACATCTCCAGATGAGATTGGTTTCTGCAAATTCTACCTCAAAATATTCTCCTCCATCGGTTGAGAACCTGCAAATCTCGGCTTTTCTATCGAAACCCAAAGTGTGAATCGTGCCGTCCAAATCACTGAATTTAATTCGTCCACCTCCGTCTAGATGTTTTCTCTTATCACCATATTCAATGACCCTCAATGTAGCAAGGAGCATACATGTGTGTTTTTGGTATGATTCGAAACACATGTTCAAGATCCTTCCAATCCCCATCCCGGTCAAAAGAATCTCAACCTCATCGTAGATACCAAGCGTTCTCAAAGTACTAGGATCCGGGAATATGGATTCGACAAAAGTCACTTCCATGACAGCTTCATATAGCTCGGTTGAAGAAGGCGTCCTTTGAAGGTTTCTTTCCATAGGAGTCGGAGGAGGGGGAGATGGTTGTTGCAGCAATACCGGTTCATCAACATTTTCTTGGCTTTGTGCCGCATTTCTACTTGTTCGTGATTGTCTACCCGTTGGCTCGTTGATGGTGATCCCACCACTACTAATCACATTTCCCACTCTTCCTCTCTTTTTGTTGTCGTCATTAATCGTGATGTCTTTTCCTTTTTCTTTCTTGGTTGCTTTCTTCTTCGGTGCCATGAGTTGTTCCTACAAAATTGGAGATCATTATAAGGAATTCATATTATCCAATATGTGATAAGTTCAAGAAAAACTATAAGGAATTCAAAATGATTCAACATTTTCAACTCAACATTCATCATGATATTATGATTCAACTCCAAGGGATACGACAAGCTTTTAAACATTCAATAATTTGAATAATTCAAATCTCTTATTACAAAGCTTAGATGCAAATTCAACGACAACTAAGATTTTAAGAATTAATCATGTTACAGCTCACTAACTTAGCTAGTCTCTTGCATTTGGCTTATACATAGTCTCTAAACTCTCAATGAACCAACATCTACCAATTCCCCAAAAATTTTCCCAAATTGCTCAAGAACCATAATATCCAAATTTTGGCAAAATCATGAAATTGAAGCTCAATCATTCAAGGAAATGGTAGTGCACTTAATACTCAATGAGTTTATAAGGCTAATAAACAACAATCAACCCTCAAATTCAAGAAAATTTCATCTTAATTTTTGAGTGAATAGTAACCTTCGAAAAATGAAATGGTTTTTGTGCATACCTTGGTTTAGTTGATTGAAATGGAGAAGAAGGAGTCAAAAGAGTAGGAGAAATCCAAATCGTATCAAGAAGAAGTGTAAAAATTGGTTTAAAATCGAATGGGAAATCAAATTTTTGAGTGAAAAAGTTTTAAGAATTCGTGTGTGAAGAAGAAGTGTAAAGAATGTGAAAATCGGGTTGAAAAATGGGAGTTTTAGCATAATTTTACCCTGTACCATTTTGTCCAAACCGGTATGTTAAACCGATATGTAGTATTAACGTTGGTCCCAGTTTGTCTAAACCGGTACGCTACACCGATATTTGTCTCTGGAAATCAAAATTACTTTGTGCGGTTTGGATGGCCCGATACACCAAACCAGTACCGCCATCAGTTTTTGCTTTTTGTAGTGTACTGGTTTGGAAAAACCGATAAACTAAAACGATACTTCCCACATTTTCCCAAAATTTCATCAAACCTGCACCAATCGATACGCAAACTTCCCTACAGGTTATTTCATATCACTCAGTTTTACTATTTTATAGTGGGTATTTATACTTTCTATTTGGCATATTCTAGTGTTTTCCTTGTAGTTTTGTCATATTTTCAGGATTATAGGTGCTCGGGATGTTCTGGAGAAAAAAGATGGATTTGTGCACAAAATGGATGCAAATTGGCATATGCAGATGCCGAATCCGGTAGAAAAGTCAAAATTTTACCAATTCTTGAAGATGTTCTCGTGGATGGATTGAGCTGAAATTTTGACACAAGATAGCCACGTGAGTTAGATTTCTTATTGAAATGTTTTGAGGTCAATCCGTTGGAGCAATCAAAAGTTATGGTTATTTTACTGAAAACTGGTCAATCTGTCTCGCATAAAAAGCATGTGCATAAAGTGTGAAAAGAGGTCGATCGATCCATGAAGGGATCGATTGATCCAAACCTCCTGGAAACTTACGTAAAAGGGGATCGATCGATCCCAAAATAGATCGATCGATCCTTCACCCGAGAATCACTAAAAATCATCCAAAATTACAATTATGCCCTCAAGACTTTTTCTTATTGGTTTTAGTTTATTTTTCCTTATTTTTAAAACTATAAAAGCCCTAGCTTGTTGTTATTTTCACATCACTTNCCAGTTTGTCTAAACCGGTACGCTACACCGATATTTGTCTCTGGAAATCAAAATTACTTTGTTTTTCCTTATTTTTAAAACTATAAAAGCCCTAGCTTGTTGTTATTTTCACATCACTTATTTTTTTATTTCCCAGGGCTTTTACAGAGAAATAGATCTCATCCTTGTGTTTTTGGAGAAGATTTCTAAACCCTGTCTTTTATTTATACAATTTGGTTTTTGAATTATGCAATATTTACTCTTTCTATGATTTATGTTCTTGTTATCATGTCTGAGTAATCTATTTGTTAGGTTTTAGGGTTTCTCCCAGGAAAATCAGGTTAATTGTTAGGGTTTGATAGAATGGATTAGATTTGTTATGTTTTTAGTCTAGATTTGTTACTAATGCATAAATTAAACTAGCCATTTAGTTCATTGATATTAGATTGATAAACACAAAGGGGTTTGATTTAGAGATCTGACGTAGTCTAGATGAATAAGTGCATTTGCTTGCGCGAGTATTGTCTTAGGGGCTTATGAACATATCGAATATGAATTATATTGCATACTAAATACAAAGAGAGTTTGTCTTTAGTAATTCGAACATAGAGATCTAATACTTCGGGAGAAGATTATTCTATTGTTGTCTTTTGAGTTGAGAACTATTTTCAAAAGAAAATCCTACATTTTAACATTGACTTTTAACCTGAATACATGTGAAATTCCCTATTGCCTAGCGTTTTTGTTATATATTTCATAACCGTTTTTTAATCGTTATTTACATTTATTAAATCACAATCACTTTTTTATTATGTTCCTAGCTTAATTCGATTTTTAACTAAGAATCGTACATTCTTGATCTCTGTGGATTTGATCTCTTATATACTATTGAGTTTGTTGTGCACTTGCAGTGAATATATTTGGGTTAAAACCTGAGTGTATCAAGTTTTAGGTGTTGTTGCTGGGGACCAATTGTGCCTCTCAAGTTTTCTTTAGAGTTTAGTCTAGGAATTTTTCTTTTTACAGTACTCAACTTTCTTTCTTCTTGATTTCTTTTTTACAGGTGCATGACCAGAAGATCTGACAAATCCAAGGACTTGCTCAACCTCAGTAACGCAGAAATCTAGAAGTTAGAACGCTCAAACTCAATGGCTGACAACATTATTCACAACAATCGTCCAGCCTAGAATCACCCTCTAGTAGGTGACTTCAACAATCCCCACGCATTTTTTGCCAACAGGAATGTCATTCGATCTAACCCACATCCTAGGTAATAATTCACCATACCTCTCCAACTCTTCACTATGGTTAGGAAGAACCAATTCCATGGGTTAGCTTCTGAACATCCCATGGATCATGTCGACAACTTTGAAGATATCTGCAGCACTATTCGACTCAATAGAGTTTCTTATGACTACTTATACTTCACCTTGTTTACTCAATCTCTAGCTGAAAAGGCACTCAAATGGTTAAAGTCTCTTCCAGCAAACTCTATTCAGACTTGGGAAGAATGTAGATTCAAGTTTCTCAGCCACTTATACAACACCAACAAGACCAATTATCTGCGAAAGATGATCTCTCAGTTTCAGCAAGGTCATGTAGAATCCTTCTATGAATCATGGGAAAGATTCAAGGAGTACCTTCGTGATTGTCCTCACCATGGGTTATCTGAGCTGAATCTTCTCAACATCTTTTACAAGGGTGTAGACCATCATTATCGACACTCTTTGGATGCTGCTAGCAATGGTAATTTCATGACCAAATATGTTGGTGATGCCTATTAACTTATAGAGAACCTAACTGCAAGAAACAATAACCATTGCCCATATTATAATAGGAGGATAAAGGTAACTACTTCTGAGAACTCTGAAATTTCAGAATTGAAAAGACAAGTTTCAGAAATGAAAGGACTGCTCACTCAGCTTCTCAATAATCTAAACTAGAAACATCTGACCTATACTGAAAGTGCAGAAGGAGCTTGTTTTGCTTTCCAAGACCAAGTATACCCACCTCAACAACAGTCTTTTGTGCAGAACTCCAACTCAGGCGGCTTTCAACAGCCATCTCAGCTTGTGTTTCAACATGCACCTCCAGCACAAGTTCAACAGGAGAACAAGATGGAAGCCATGCTCCAAAAGATACTGGAAGATCAGCAACAAACTGAAAGGAACCTAAATGTCAAGATGGATAGTATGTACAATGATTTGACCAAAAAATTCAAAGCATTGTCTACTCATGTCAAGCATTTGGATACTCAAGTAGCTCAGACTTCATAAGCTGTAAAGAGACAAGCTGGTGTTTTCTCTGGGAAATTTGAAGACAATGTAAAGGGCTACTGTAAGTCAATAACCTCGGGTTTAGTTGCAAAAGATGATGAATATGCATAAATGCAAATTTGAAAAGGTTGGAAAAAGATGTAGAAGAAGAGATCGATCAATCCCTTGACACGGAAAAATCCAGACTTGTCAGATCGATCAATCCTTACACTTTGATCGATCGATCTAGCTGAAACAGGGAAGCCCGTAAAATTCAATCTACCAATCCTAGTTGGATCGATCGATCTGTCGGACAATAATTTGAAAATTCTCGAGATCGATCAATCATTTCAAGGATCGATCGATCCCCTAGCTCAGACTACAATATCTCCGTTTCGAACATATAAACCCAAGATTCCTTGCCCGGTTGAGCCCAAAAATTCCAGAACTTACCTTGAGGATAATGTGATGATAGGTAAGCCACCAAATGCACCTAGAAGACTTCAAAAGATGCAAGATCCTGGGGAATTTGTAGTTACTTGTTTGATCAATGATGTGGAATTCAAGGACTCACTTTGCGATATATGTCATGTCAAAGGCTATTACAGAGAAATTAGGAATCTTAGGTATTAAACCATCTAAGACACTCTTTCAGCTTGCTGATGATTCCACTATGACTTCTACTGGAATCATATCTGATCTGCTAGTACAAGTTGGAAGATGTCTAGTTCCTGTTGGATTCCATATCTTTGAGATGAATGGGGACTCATATATGCCACTAGTTCTAGGCAGACCTTTCCTAGAATCTGTAGGAGCTGTAGTTGATATGCCTAATCAACGTATCTCCCTTACCAAAGTCAAGAAGAGGTATTTCTACTCAGCAGTCCTTCTTAAAAGACCGTCTATAATCACAAAGGTTAAAGAGGTCAAGATGAAACATGAATCTCATATAGAATCTGGTGCTAAGAGTGTAGCTAATGAAGTCATAGTTGGAGATTCTCATGTTCCAACAACGAACACAATTCTAAAGGGAAACATAGATGCAAAGGTGAAACCAAAGAAGATCAAGAGGGATTCTCAAGTTACTTTGATTCCTCAGGCAGTGGTTGGAGATTCAATCGAGTATAAGGAGAAGAGAAAAGGTACTTCAAATCCATTCTCAAAGGTTAAAGCCTTCTTTACCTTAGAGCTTAAAGACAAGGGAATTGATGCGGTGAAAGATGTGATGAGTAAAGTTCTGAAGCTGAAGATTTCAGATTATGATGATTGTTGTGGGGCATCTCTTGATGTTGATATAGCTTCGGCTTAGGAGGTAAGTTCGTCAAGCTTTTGATGTTCAAAAAGCGTTGAGTGGGAGGTAACCCACTGTTTGGTGTTTCAGATAAGTTATTTTTTATTTTGATTTAGTCCTAATTTAGGTTACTAACTTATTAATTTTCAGTTGTGAGTTTAAAATGTGTTTCAGGAAATTTCTGGGAAAGCTGGTCGAACATACAGATCCATCGAAATCGTCTATGGATCTATCGATTCATGATAATGGTCATGAAAACGTTATTAGATATTGATCGATCTGTCGTTATTCAGAAGCCAATCGACTTTTTTCCAGGTAAGTAACAAAACTCTCTTTAAACTCCTGGTTTTTTTTTCATTTATCTATCAGTCAGGTCTTATTTTTTCTCTTGGATTTATTTTCACACCGGGAAGGTGTGAAGTAATTCTGGGGGAGGGTTTATATCTACTAACGATTTTTTGTGTCTTTTTGGATGTTTCTTCATTTTGGTGAAAATTTTCAAAATTTTCGTTTTGATTTGGTCGAGTCTAGTCGAGTCAAAGGAACAATGACCATAATATGTGATGATTATTAGCCTAGAGTGACTTTAGAATTGATTTATATTTGATTACATACGTAGATTAACTAATGCGTTTAGGTTCGGAACCCCATTGGATGATTAGTATGTTTTTGAAAGTTCCGGTCTTTTGGAATGTTGATGTATTGATGCTAACTCTAATAGGATATAACTTAAATTGATCTTGAATTCTCTTGCTTATGGTGTTGGTTATACTTTGAAAAGCTATGTACTTTTCTCTTCAGTTCTCTGTAAAACCGACGAGTTCTTTCAGTATGATCCAGGTCCTTTCTCTCCCTCTCTTCAGAAAAGAAAAAAATGATAAAAGAAAAAGGATTGAAAGCGTGATCTAGAAATCCGTATTCAATCCCAGAAAAAAACCGTATGCTAAAAAAGAACATAAAATAAACATAAATGCGAAGAAAAAAATCCGAAAGAAAAAAAAAGTAAAAAAAGAAGAAAGGAAAAAAAGAAGTGAGTAAGGGGGGAAAAGGGTCAGGACCAGTAGTCAATTGATGCTCTGTTTGGTATGAGCGCCTTGGTAGAAAAAATATCTAAGCAACATTGATCGACACCCCATAAGGAAGAACACACTATTTGTATTTAATTGAATTTAGAGAGCTGGTTGAAATGATTTGATTGTTTGATTGATTTGAGATTTAGAGTAGAAAATATGTTGTTAGTTAGGTGGTGGTAAACAATTTATTTGCAACGGTTATCCAGGATTAGTGTTTTTTAGTTTTTGATTTATGAACTTGAGGTTGCTGAGATTTTGAGAGTTCTTGTGTGGTCCAGTTTTCAAACCTATTCATCAGATTTGATCTTGCTTTACTTGAGGACAAGCAAATATCTAAGTGTGGGGAGTTGATATCACTCAGTTTTAATGCTTTAAAGTGGGTATTTATACTTTATATTTCGAATTATTCTAGTGTTTTCCTTGTAGTTTTGGCATATTTTCAGGATTTTAGGTGTTCGGGATGTTGTGGAGTAAAAAGATGGATTCGTGCACAAAATGGATGCAAATTGGCATATTCAGATGCAAAATCCGATAGAAATGTCAAATTTTACCAATGCTTGAAGATATTCTCGTGGATGGATTGAGCTGAAAGTTTGACGCAAGATAGCCACGTGAGTTATATTTCTTATTGAAGTGGTTTAAGGTCAATCCGTTGGAGCAATCAAAAGTTATGGAGATTTAACTGAAGACTGGTCAAGCTGTCTCGCAGAAGAAGCATGTGCAGATAGTGTAAAAAGAGATCGATCGATCCAAACCTCCTGGAAACTTACTTAAAAAGAGATCGATCGATCCATGCACCCGAGAGTCACTAAAAATATTCAAAATTACAATTATGCCCTCAAGACTCATCAAGACTTTTCTTTATTGGTTTTAGTTTATTTTTCCTTATTTTTAGTACTATAAAAGCCCTAGGCTTGATGTTATTATCACATCACTTTTTATTTCCCAGAGCATTTACAGAGAGACGGATCTCATCCTTGTGTTCTTGGAGAATATTTCTAAACTCTGTCTTTTATTTATACAATGTGGTTTTTGAATTCTACAATGTTTACTCTTTCTATGATTTATGTTCTTGTTATCATGTCTGAGTAATTTATTTGTTAGATTTTAGGGTTTCTTCCAGGAAAACCACGTTAATCTTTAGGGTTTGATAGAATGGATATGATTTGTTAGGTTCTTAGTCTAGATTTTTTACTAATGCATGAATTAAACTGGCCATTTAGTTCATTGATATTAGATTGATAAACACAAAGAGATTTGGTTTAGAGATCTGACCTAGTCTAGATGAATAAGTGCCTTTGCTCGCGGGAGTATTGTCTTAGGGGCTTATGAACATATCGAAGCTGAGTTATATAACATGTTTGAATTATCTAAATACGGCGGGATTTTGTCTTTAATAATTCGAAGATATGGATCTAATACTTTGGGAAAAGATTAGTTTATTGTTGTCTTTTGAGTTGAGAACTATTTTCAAAGAAAATCATGCATGTTAACCTTGACTTTAAACTGAATACCTGTGGATTTCCCTATTGCCTAGTGTTTTCGTTATCTGTTTCACAACCGTTTTTGTTTTATCATTATTTACATTTCTTAAATCACAATCACTTTTTATTATGCTCCTAGCTTAATTCGATTTTTAACTGAGAGTCGTACATTCTTGCTCTCTGTGGATTCGATAACTCATATACTACAGTGTTTGCTGTGCACTTGTAGTGAATATATTTGGGTTAAAACTTGAGTGTATCATTAGTACACCCAAAATCATGCCAAAAGAAAATCAAAGATTAGAGAAAAAGTCTAAAAAAACAAAAGAATACTTACAAAGGATACCATGGGATTCTCTCCCCAGTGAGCTTGTTTTAAGTCACTAAGCTTGATTTTTCTAAAAAGTTTGATAGACCCTGAGAGGGTCTCCCAAGGAGAACCGAGGTCCCTTCTAAAATGACTATATCCGCCAAGTAAAGCTTGACCCTTTGCCCTTTCACTGTAAACTCGTCCCCAGACTTAGCAATCAAGGTGATAGCTCCATATGGTAAAGCTTCCTTGACTGAAAATGGATTAGACAATCTTGACTTCAGTTTTCCTGGAAATAACCTGAGCCTTGAGTTGAATAAGAGTACTTGATCACCAACTTTGAACTCTTTGACCAAGATCTTTTTGTCATTAAATGCATTGGTTCTTTCTTTGTAAACCTTAGAACTTTTATAAGCTTCAAGTCTGATTTTCTCAAGTTCGTGCATATTCATCTCTCTCTTTTCTTAAGCGGTTTTGATATCATAATTCAAAAGTTTGGTTGCCCAAATCGCTTTGTACGAATTTTCTATCGGCAAGTGACATTCTTTCCCATAGAGAAGCTGGAACGGTGTTCGTCTTATTGGTGTCTTGAAATCCCAAAGTGTATCATCAAGCTTGGTTGACCAATCTCTCCTTGAAGTTCCAACAACCTTTGCTAGAATGGCTTTGATTTGCTTGTTTGAGACTTCGACTTGCCCATTCGTTTGAGGATGATAAGGTGTTGCCACCTTGTGTTTCACTTCATGATTTTTCAACAGGTTCCCAAACAGCTTGTTGATGAAATGAGATCCACCATCGCTTAGTACTATCCTTGGAATCCCAAATCTTGGGAAAATCACACTTTTGAACAACTTCAGGACCACCTTTGCATCATTGGTTGGACATGCAATTGCTTCAACCTATTTGGAGACATAATCGACAATTACCATATTATAGCTATTCCCAAAGGATGGAAAATTGAATTTTCCCATAAAATCGATATCCCAAACATCGAACACTTAAACTTCCAAAATTGGATTATGAGTCATCTCATTCCTCTTTCCAATATTACCTGCTCTTTGACAATGATCACACTTAGTTGAAAATATGTGTGTCCTTGAACATGGTTGACCACCAAAGGCCAGATTGCAGGATCTTCTGAACAGTCTTAAATGTTGCAAAGTGTCCGCCAAAGGTGGAACCATGACAATGCTCCAGAACTCCTTTTACTTCTTCCTGAGCAATGAACCTCCTAAATAGCCCATCTAGACCTTTCTTGTAGAAAAAAGGAGCATCCCGATTGTAGTGATCACTTATGAATTTCTTCTTCTTGTAAGCATCAAAGTCTTCAGGTATTTCCCCACAAACCTTGAAGTTAACCAAATCTGCTTACCAAGGTGTTACTTTTGTGGTCACCATGAGTTGTTTTTCAGGCATTGAATCATCAATTGGGATAAAATCATCAATTCTCATCCTAGACAAATGGTCTGCTACTCCATTTTCAATTCCTTTCTTGTCCACTATCTCCAGGTCAAATGCTTGCAATAAGATAATCCATCATAGAATTCTTGGTTTAGTGTCCTTCTTGGCATAGATATGCCTCATTGCTGCATGATCCGTGTGGACAACAACTTTAGAGCCAACCAAATAACTTCTGAATTTCTCAAATGCAAAGACAAGTGCTAGTAATTCTTTCTCTGTTGTGGCATACTTCGCTTGAACTTCAACTATTGTTCTACGAGCATAGTAGATCACATGCACCTTCTTGTCTATTTTTTGTCCCAAAGCAGCTCCAACTGTATAATCAGATGCATCACACATAATCTCATAAGGTAATCCCATTTTGGAGCTTGTAATATTGGGGCAAATACCAAAGCTTCCTTAATGAGATAGGAAGCTTTCAAACATTCATAATTGAAGAAAAATTCGGTTTCTTTACAAAGCAGCATTGTCAAGGGTCGAGCTATCTTGGAGAAGTCCTTGATGAATCTCATGTAGAACCCTGCATGCCCCATAAAACTTCTGATATCTTTTATTTTCCTTGGTGGTTGCAATTGCATCACACCAATCTTGGCTTTATCCATTTCTACTCCTTTCTTAGAAATCTTGTGCCCCAAAACAATCCCTCTCTTACCATGAAATGACATTTCTCCCAATTCATAACGAGCTTTGTTTCCTCACACCGGGCGAATACCCTGCACAAATTAACTTAAAAAGAAGAGTATGAAGAGCCATACACGGAAAAGTCATCCATAAATACTTCAACCATCTCCTCAATTAAAGTAGCATGTGCATTACATAGACCAGAAGACATCTCCTAAATGCAAATGTATCATAAGGACAAGTGAAATTGATCTTTTCTTGATCATTAGGGTGGATAAGGATTTGAAATAATCCAATATACCCATCAAGAAAACAGTAATAAGGGTGATTTGCAAGTCGTTATATAATCGATACACATTCTATGACGAGTAAGGGTTCGAGTTGGAACTAATTCATCCCTATCATTTTTTGACAACAGTAATTCCTTACTTTTTAGGAACACAATGAACTAGTGAAATGCAAGTACTATCAGAAATATGATAGATCATACCAGCATCTAACAACTTAAGCACTTCTTTTTCATCATCTAAATTCACTAACCTAATTCCAAAACGTACATTCGTCATTTTAATTCACTAATCTAAATTCTAAATCTAACTCCATCATCTTCAAACACAACTATAAGTTTATAATCAACTTTTACCATCTATATATACTAAACTAAAAAACTTAAACAAATGTCATAGCTTATTTCATATTGAAATCAGGGGCTTTTGAGAATCTTATGAAGTGTTGGTTAGAATGGAAGAATCGTAATGAGAATATATACCCAAAAATTCCGACCACACTATTGGTCAATATGTGGTCAGAAATAGGCTAAGCGGGAACACAAAAAAGAGTTGACCAAATTTTCACGTAGCAAACAAAAAAATTTGACTAATTTATGACTAGCATGGATAGATGGTCGGAAATTAGTCGAAAAATTACCCATAGAAAATATAATTTGGGCACAATTAAATGGTTTATGAAAAACACAATAATTAATTATTATAATAATTAATTATAATATATATTACAACTTTTTCTATTTTCCAACAAACTTTCTGATTAAATACCAACCAATTATAGTAGTCGGAAATTTTCCGAACAATTTTTGACTAATTGTTGAATTAGTCAAAAATTGGCCGAAAGATTTCCGACTAAATACCAACCAATTTTTTTGTTTAAAACTTTCCGACTAATTTCTGACCAATGTCTAACTAATTATTGAATTAGTTAGAAATTAGTTAGAATATCTTCGAAATTTTTTTCGACCAACCTTTCCAACTAAACATTAATTAACTCAAAGCTATGGTATAATATTTAATTTATCCGTTTTATATGTAATTCTAAGGACACAAAAAACTTTACTTTCATGAAATTAAAGTGTAGAAATATTTCATAAACTTATAGTGACAGAGCTAGAAATTTATTTTAGAGGGGTCATATATAAAAATATATAATATTCTTACAAAAAATTCATTTTTAAAAATTATTAACTATAATTATTTGACTAAAATTAATGTGTACAATGATCAAATATATTATTTTTAAGGGTCGAAGTTTAGTTTTGAGTTGACAATATTTAAATTTGACGTCCTAAATTTATTTATATTATTTTAACATGATATTTTCGTGATACTTTTTATTTAGGTGGAATTGATATTTCAAAAATCAAAATTAACATGTATATATATAATCAATTCATATAGTTAAAATATACATATTCAATATAAAAATATTTAAATATAATAATTGAGACAATACATCAAACAATCAATCTTAACTATTTATTTAAATTAATATGCAATAGTCCCGCGCGCAGATCAAGTTATTAATAACAGAAATGAACTTAAAAGCTTTAAAATACGGAAGAGTGAGGTTTGTATGTATATGTGGACTTGTGGTCTCTGTTTATAAGGCAGCATCACATGGGTTTAGAGTTTGTGTATGAGAACGGCTATATAGAGAGATAAAGATTTTGACTAAAAGCTTACCTAAAACCTGAAGAAAGAAGGGCCACAATCTAGAAAATGACATGGACAAGTAGAAATGACACCTCGAAGGTATTGAAATCAATGGTTGAGTGACGAGAGAAGAAAGGAATATATTCTCTGATTACTTTTCCATAAATATCTCAAAAGGATTACATACTGTTACAAGTACGAGCTAAGAAAACATCACCGGTTTACAAATTAAATTTGTTGAATGATAAATTAATACACCCAAGTTAAACTAGATGGGATGATGAATTCCCATAACGGTGTAGGATAAGATGAGCACCAAATTGTGGGTGAAGGGAGATGATTGCGTAAGGCGCGTGAACATAAGACGGAGAAAGCTCGAACGAGAATCTTTGTAGAATCAATGCCAATGCCATCTTTGCTTCCATCAGAGCAAAGTTCTGGCCGATGCAAATTCTTGGCCCTTTTCCGAAAGGAAAGAAGGAGACTTGGCTATTTGTTGCCTTTGAGAGACCATCTTTGAACCTTTCAGGCTTAAACTCTGCTGCATCGTTTCCCCAAAGTTTAGGGTCACGTTGGACTAGTAGAGTAGGTAGAGTGATCTCAACACCAGCTGGTAAAGTCATATCTCCTAGCTTCATCTCTTTATGTATGGTTCGGAGCAGCTGAGGCAATGGAGGATATAGCCTAAGGACTTCGTATAATATCATTGTCATAACTTTGAGTTGGTTCAATCCTTCAGTATTAGGTTCTTTATCTCCAAAAACTCGCTTCACTTCTTCTCGAGCACGAGCTTGCCAGTCTTGATGTTGGCTTAACATAACCATTGTCCATACCAGAAGTACTGAAGTTGTCTCTTGTCCGGCGAAATAGAACAACTTGCACTCCTCCATCACATCCTCAATGCTCATTCCATTTCCTTTACCTTGTCCTAAATTCGATTCAAGAAGTATACCGAGCAAATCTTCGTTTGGTTCTTCCCCAGCTTCTCTTGCCCTTAACCTTTTGTTAATGATCCCTCTTAATATAACTTCGATTTCTCTAGCAACAACTCTCATCCTTCTATTATCCTTTGTTGGGAGATAACTATATAAACAAAAGAAAAGACAAATTGACACAATACTAAATGCATTGACAAATCGAGCATTCTTATTACCGATATCCTGGGATGAAAGCTTTACGATAAGCTTGTGTTAGGAGCTGTCCTAGTTCAACTTGAAGCTCAAAAATCCTCTGTCCTTCTTTATAGCTGCTACCGAAAGCAGTGCGAGAAATCACATCTGCAGTCATATTCACAAGCCAAGGCCAAACGTCCACCTCACAAGATGACCCTTTAGTCGACACTAACTTGTCCCATTCTCCAACAACCTCGTTGCAGCTTTGGTGAAATGCATGTACCATATTCTATACATACAAAGCAGAATGTGCAAATTAAGGACAGGTCCAAATGAACACACCTACATACATTATAGAAACGTATAGCCTAAACCTTGATCTTCTCGAGGTGGAAAGCTGGGTTCATGATCCTTCTATGCTTTGCCCATTTATCACCATCATAGTCAACTACTCCAGTTACTAGCAATCTGCTCAAAGGAAACATATGGGACTTCTGGAAATCATAAACATTGTTGAATATTTCCTTGATTAGCTCAGGATCCATTATATTGATGGTTGGTACAGGTCCAAACCATGTAAAGAACGTCCTACCTGTTCCAACCATTTTCTAGATCAGATTACTCTGCAACAGTTTTTGTTTAGAGAGGAGGAATAATAAAACATACCGTGAGTCTTAAGCATTTGCGAGGGATAAGACATGACACGTTCTGTGATATCATCCGTTAATTTAATGGGTTTGGATATAGCCTCAGTCTTCATACTAAGATTCTTCATTAAATCGCCGACAAGAGGCGTGTAAGGATTACCGACAAGACTTTGTCTTCTAAGATAACTTTCAAGCCTCTTTGGTTTAAACCAAACCCAATTCAAAGTTCTCCATACCCACCACGACACAAGAGCTATAACTACGGAAACTGATAACGACGTAAATGATATCTCCATTATTTTTTACTTAAAGAAAGAGACAAGAGAGAAATATGGAATTCGCTATCATTGTGGGGATATAAATATGGATGTTGGAGATGACATCACCCTGATGTTTATATATTGGAAATCGTGACTAATTTGGTACAAAATCACAGATAAAATCAGTACTTTAACATTTGACCAGAAAATAAAGAAGTTAACATTTGAGCAAGAAAGACCAGCGCGACAAAATCTTCTCCCCTTTCTCTCTCTATCCTTCCTCTCTCCCTTTTCTCTCTCTCTTTTTCAGATTGGAGATTCTTGAACGGCAGAGGAGTAGTACGGAGGCCCACCACCGAAAGTTCGAGCGTCTTTACGTGCACCGCGACCCCGGGGTTTACCGGCGATCTCCAGAGCCGGTAAGCTCGCCTTCCTTCTCCAAAGTCCTCGGTTCAGCGATTTGTCTTCCTTCTAATTCCGATTCACCGACGCATCTTTTCACGGCGGAAGCAGCGACTCCGGTGCTAGATCTGGCCGGATCTGGTACGGCGGAGTTGAAAGAAAGTCGGCGCCGTCAAGAGAGAAGGGTCCTCAAGGCGTAGTTCGGGTTCTCTCATCGGAAGGGAGCGAGGCGACGTCTTTTTGTGGAGGTGCGGAGGCTACCGATACTCGAAGACGCCGCTAAACCAAGCCGGAAGACGAAGGATCCGCCCTTAACTACCGCCGGAAACCTATCTCTTCATCTCTTGCGACGTCGTGGTCCCTTTAAACCATCCTCTTCCTCCTGCCAACAAAAGATGTCTCCGGTGGGCGTAGGTGCATATGCTCTTTGGTACCGCCGCTGGATTGTCGGAGAGGAGCTCCAGCAAATCTGCAGCTTGCTGGCGGCGGCGAAGTTTCTCGGGTTCTCCAAAAAATTTCTAGGGTTTTTCTACAATTGTATTGGGCTCGAGCCTTTTCAGTTTTTTAAACCCAACCTGAATTGGGCTTATTAGGTTAGATGAATTTCTGGATTGTGTATTGGACTACTAGTTGTAAAGAAAGCTATATTTGGAGATATTAATATTAAAACCTTTAAAAAAAAAAAAAACATTTGAGCAAGAAAACTAATAACTTAACATAACTATATAAAAAACTAGTTGACCACGTCTATTCAATATTAGANACTACTAGTTGTAAAGAAAGCTATATTTGGAGATATTAATATTAAAACCTTTATAAAAAAAAAAACATTTGAGCAAGAAACCTAATAACTTAACATAACTATATAAAAAACTAGTTGACCACGTCTATTCAATATTAGAAACTTCACCACATAATATTTGTAATATACTCCCTCCGTTTCAATATGTAAGTAGTTTTGCTTAAAAGCGCGGGTATTAAGAAATTTTAACTTTTCTTAAATGAGTAATAAAAAGTTAGAGAGATTATTATTTTTTTTTGTGGGAAAACGCGAAAAGTTAGAGAGAAATTATTGTATATTATTTTGGCTTTAAATTTTTAGTAGAATATTATTAATTTGAATGATTTTATTGTTTTGGGATTTGAAAACATTTATATTATGAAACAAATCATTTTGGCTAAAACTACTTATATATTAAAACAGAGGGTGTATATATCTTTGAACCTTTCAGGCTTAACCACATTTGTTAATAAATAACAAAAGATCCGCAAGAGAAAAGGTAAATCGAATAGTTTGGACTTTTGTGTGATATATATTAGGACTTGTGATAGTGCCTAGTTTGGACTTTTGTGTGAAGCGCGACACTAGGAGGAAGTATTATTGGTCCTTACTTTGAAATAGCAAGTATTATTGGCTCACCAAACCCAATTGGACTAGTTCTGAACCCAAAGTTAGACCATCTCCACGAGGATATAATGGGTATCTTAAAAGAATATTTAACATTAAAAGGCTCAAAAATAATTCAAAATAAAAATTAAGTGTAGATACGATTCTCAAAAGAGAAGTTTCAGATATCAAATAGATACCTTACGTGTCAATTGGAGATTGGTTGTCCATAATATTAAAAAAAATCTTGCTTCTCTCTTTCTCTCGCAAAACGGAGGTTACAGAGGATCCAAAATCTCACACAAGACACCAATACAATTCAGAGGAGGAGATCGTGATAATGGAGAGTGACAGACGATGGCCCATCGCCGGAAATTCGTGGATCTTTTGGATGTGAAATCTTCTCCAAAACTCCAGTCTCTGCGTGAAGATACAGAGGTTACAGATGATCCGAAAATTGCAAAATAGATTCATAAGCAAACAAAGTCTATTCAAATACTTCAGGTAATCGTTTCTACCTTGGAACCTAGCCATCAAGAAGTTGTAGTATTGATTGGATTGGATAGAAATATTGAGCATGAAGGTATTGAATGTGTATAAGTGGCTAAAGAACAAGTTTAGAATTCTGTTGCATACCAAATGTTCGATGAAAAGCCTCTTAGAAACTGGAATTTACATACAATAGTGAAATAGCTAATAGGATTTTGGGTGAATTTTTTGGTAATGCGGCTATAAGATTTCGAAGAGAAACTCAATCAATTGTTGGTTCTGGTGCACAAAAAATCCATGTTAAACTTAGTCACTGTAAGATCAAATTTTTTGTATTTATTTAATTTTGTTTTAAAGAAATAATGAGATTTGCTTATTTAGCTTCACTCTGAGATTAGTTTGTAACAAGC
>OVBE01003518.1:0-26596 GCA_900406425.1 Iberis pinnata
TGTTATCGAACCATTGTCACTTGTTAAGCCTTTGTGGTTTCAAGTGATTGAGATGGTATCGATTGGTTTGTGGGATTGTTAAGGATATCAACCGCTAAGGCCTTTAATTATTAAAATTAATACTAAAACGTAAGAATTAAATTGGTCTAACTCTTGCTTGTTGCTTGTTTATTATGTTGGGAAATTTGGGGAATTATTGGTGCAGGTTCTGGACCGAACTCACTGAGCTTAGTAGTTGCTCACGTCTCACTCTCTTTTGCAGGAAACCGTAAGGGGACTTAGAGGGACTAGAGGAACAATAGGTTGCTGTTTGTAGTTTGTTTGGCCTTTTGTAAAATATATGTTTTGTTTTGTACATGTACGTTTGAGCGTTAGGCTGGGGCCCAAACTTTGTATCATATGTTTTGTAAACATTTTACTTAAGTAATAAAAAATGTTATGTTTAATAATAAACTTAGTTTCATATGGTACATTGTCTTGTCCGGACTATACTAACGGCTTAGCGTCATTTGGGTTGGCAAGCCCTTAATGGCGTTAAGACGGGATTTTGTACTTAGTCATTTTATCTGAGGTTTCGGATTCGTTTCGAACCTCGGATAATTCGCCTAAGTATAGAATCAATGTGACGCTCCCTTTCTAATCGTGATCGGGGGTGTTACAGACATGGCAATGCGCTGATAAAAAAAAATGATTGCGATCATGGACACCTTCTTCACAAGAATGCTTTGTAATGATCATCCACATTACAAGAAGTCTAAAAACCAGGGGTCGTGGACGTGGAAAAACATGACAAGAAACTATGTAAAAGGTATCATCCCAAATCGATTCAACAAGCTTGCATGGTACCAAGACGTTGACACCTTGTACGCTCCTATGAACTAGGCCAAAAAACATTAGGTTGCATTGGTGATCGATCTCATAACGGGGAAGATAATTATCCTAGATCTATTGCACAGCGCAATCGGCGATCAAAAGATGAGAACGATGATGGACCCAATCGTAGACATGTTGGCAGCTGCGATCGGATAACTTATCCTGAAAAAATTATGTAAGAACCCGCTACCATCTACATTATTTTATGAACGTCTACGTGATGTTTCGCAAAACCATCGTTCTGGAGATTGTGGGATATTTTCAATCAAGTTTATGGAACTCCATTTCCAAGATTTCCTGTTGGTTGGTATAACAGAGAAGATGGCGGACAACATGCACATGAACTATGCGCTTGAAGTGTATGAAGATTTTATGAATCCACTTAGGGGTTGAGAAGTGTTGTCTCGTATTTGCCTGTATAAACCAAACTTGTTTCCAAATACTTAAACATATTTATGCTAATCTTATTTTGAACTAAACCATGAAACAAAACGCTTTTTCTATGTGGACATATTTTTATTCTCAAAATGCTGTGTAATACAATATGTCCACCATCATTTATAATCATGACACGTATGTCATATGGTTCAAGGGGTTCACATGTTCCATCACCTAATGTAGTTGGGTAGTTTAAAAGTTACTATCACTTACTACCAATATATATTTATACTTAGCTTGGTTGTTGACAAAATTAATGGTCTTTCACATACAATATATACCATATGATGGTCAATATTTTTTTCATACCTCATTTTCACTCACTTACAGATTCATGGATAATTTCAGCATTTTCTTTCTACCCTTTCAAGTCAAACTATCCATTGTAGTATTACTTGGTAAGTCTGATTTCTAACACCTAAAGATGGTCTAGCACTAGTTTTTCATCCACATGTTTTGAGGACGACATCTTTGGAAGTGCTTGAAGACTTCCCACATCTTGCGGCTACCGGCTCGAGGTATCAACATTTTATTTCACGTTGTTCACATGTCGGGAATGTAGCAGCATGTTACTTGGAGAGTTTACGTGTAGTAGGATGCGAAGGTGAAATTGATAATGCCCTTGATATACTAAACCTACCATATGCTCTTGTCACGTAACCTAAAATCAATCTTCTAGGTTATATCTTCCTTTATTGTGACGGGAGAGTGAATTATGCAACCGGGAAGATGGTTAGATTTTTAGCAGCATCCCCATCACCGGAGTACACCACATGCCTAATTGAAAAAGTAGGATCCGACTTTTGCACCATGTCTACACAAATATCCAAAAAAGAAGTCCACCGCAAATGTACTCAAGAAATATATACCTACTAGACATCATCCTTATTGTTACAAATGCCCACCCAATGGAAGATGTTCGCGATGGTTCTTATGATGGTGTGCTTTGAAGTTATGGAAATGATATTATTGGTGATGGACGCTATTTTAAAGAGAATATTGCATATTTGTGTCTACTGATATATATTATGGGCTTGCAGTTGTTATGTCAATATAATATTTTCGTCTACTATTATATTTTGTCCACCACAATTTCTTATCCAGTAAGTGTGCACATCACCTTTCTAGTCCATGTCCACCACTCGCCCCCAACATGTTTAATCGTGGACAAATCACATATTGTATACAAAACACACTTCACTTTTTTTTATCCATTATATAGGTTTTGGTGATCGATGTTGTTTAACAGTTAATGCTGCATATTTTTGTCTTGTATTTACACTGTCTACACCAGTATTTATTATGGTCTTGTAGTGATGCTGTCTACTTAATATTTTGGTGGACTACAGATTTTCTTACATTTCGTTAATGTTACACACATAAGTATGCCACTAATGAACAACGACTCTTAGACAAAATACACATCTATTTTTTTTTGTCCACCATAGAGATATGCATTTTTTTGTTGACAATCAAAATATCATGGACCAAACATTTTTAAGTCCATACGACCAGACATTATGTCCATTGATTTTTATGTCTAATGGATGTAAATTTATCTCCTACATGTCCACTACAGCTGAACATGATGGACCAATTATAAATTTCCAGTATGTAAATATGATGGTCAATATTTTTGTCTATAACATAATGATTTGCAGTAACTCAAAAAAGTAAATCATAGACAAAATACCTTTTAGTCCATACACCTGATACAAATTAGTCCCACCATGTTCTACTTACCCCATATTACGCAGGAAGCATCTACATTATATGCAAAAGGTTGGCCATAAATATTACAACTTTTTCCTTATGTTTTCAAAAAAAATCACACGCTAAACAGGTTTTAATGAATTATAGGCAAAATATATTATACACAAAATAGAAAATCATAACATTGTACGCCTATAACGAGCTCTTGCAACTCTCCCTATTGTGTCATGGTACGTTTCATGATGTGTAGTTCCGTACTGCACGTGTCGTCCCCTGATTACTTATTAGTACAAACAAATGTCAGTTTCTTCCCTGATTTCCATCAACGAGTAGAAATACAACAGCTAACTTACACATTGTTCTCCTTGTGATGGGATTCTAACCGTACGTGGTCTGCCCGCCCCTTCTCGTTCTTGGGGGGGGGTGTGTATGTTCATCCACCAAATATATGGGATTACCAATGTCTTTCTCTCTTGCAAGAGGCATAATTATTTCTATCCACAGATTCAACCACTCACTAACCGTGTAACATTTCCCAACTAAAGTGTATCTATCTATGTTTCTAATACCGACAGCAGCTAAAGCATGGCAACATGTTATGAGTAACACATCAAACACTCTGTACATGTTTTCCTCTCCAAATCTACTGTGAAGACACAACTAGTAGCATCATTGACTTGGTAAATAGTTGGTGAAGCTCCGATAACGTCACAATCGGTAACATCTTTGAGTTGTTCAATCAATATGTCAACAATCTCAAGAGTACAAAATGTTTTAGCTTCCATCGCAATCTTTTTGCGTCCAGAAAACCAACTCATCAACAATGTTCTAATAGATTCAACCATCGTAGCTATTGGAAAATCTATGGCCTTTTGAAGCACTGCGTTTAGAGACTCGCATATATTGCTGCTCATGAGGTTGTACCTCATACCAGGGAAGTAAGCAAGTGTTCAGTGAGTCAAACCAATATCTAACATATATTTAGCATAGCTAGGGTTACATTCTTGCACCTTTTCAAACCAATACCTAAAATCACCAATGGTGTAAGACCTTGCCGCATTTGAAACCATTGTTGCAAGACCTTCACATTTGTACCTATGTTTGACGTTTCTTTCCAGATGCACAATACATGATCCATGTTTGGCTAGTTTATAAACATTCTTTAGTTCTGCGTATATGGCTTAGTGTCGGTCCAAAACAAAAACAAGATCTTCGGTTTCATGGACAAATGTTCGAAATTGTGTGAAAAATCATGTCCATCCAGTAGTGTTTTCCCCATCAATTACACCAAACGCCAACGAAAAAATCTGGTAATTCCCGTCCTGTCCGCTTGCTGCAACCAAACTCTTATATTTCCCTTTGGTTTGGGTCCCATCTATGAGTACCATATTCCTCAAATGTTTGTATCCCGCTACAGATGCACCAAATGCAACAAATAAATACTTGAACAATTTCGGCCCGTCCACGGTTCCTTGAACTGTTTTCACCTTCGAGATTGTACCCGGGTTTATCATAGAGAGTAGCTAGATGTAGATATTTACAAAGTTATTCATAGCTACTCCCTCGACCTCTTTTCATAGCTATTTCCTTCGCATACCATGCTTTCATATATGATATAGTAACATTAAAATCTGTCAACACTATTTTCGGCACTTCACATGCCCGAGGTCCCACCTCCCCATGTGCATATCTTGCTTTTAACAGCTCTCCAAGTATGCTTGCAGTTGCTTTCTTTTTAGACCTTGCATTAATGTCACATGTATGACTTAACATAACTGTCCTAACCTCCACATGTTCCGAACCTTCGTTTATTGTTGTGTATACCCTCCAGTTACATTTAGGATCATAACATACATAAATAATCCTTTTTTATCGTAAGCATGCACCTTAAAGTTGAATAGTCTTTTCAATCAGTACATTACAATGGCCTTATGCAGCCCCCCTATTCTTGAAAGACATCCCAACGTGAATTGCATCACCCCCTTCTTCAAACTCATATTTGCTTGGTCACTTTCTATCCTCTTAACATTATCTATGTATGGCGGTGCATCACTTGCCGTACCCATCAAACCCATAGCTCCTTTATAGAAAGTCACACCAAACGACGACTAATCAGCATTCTGTCCACCCATTCTATAAACATGTTGTCCATTTGACGAATGGTTACCATGTCCACCACGACAAATATTTTCTTCTCCACTACAGGGAGTATCATGTCCACGTCCATCGCCATGTTGTATATCATATGATTGGGTTACATTTGAACTACGACAGATAGTTTCATGCCCACGACCATTAGTTTCATGTCCACTTCCATCAACACTACCTACAAAGAGGCAGACACTATTATTGTTAAATCTATGTTCTATGAACATCTAATGTTAAATCCATGTTCTGAAATAGCATTCGTTATTTTATACACTTACCTTCAGTTGTTTGTCCATCAGCGACATATGCAGATTTCCGTCCATCACGTTCATGTGAAGCCCAAACTTCGTTATCCACATTTGTATACACAACAGCTTATGGATCCCATTTTGTTGGATATATTCGCTATCTATGTATTCGCTCATGAAATCAAAATCATATTCAGACGGTTCCACCATGTTGTCATACCAACCACCATCTTCATCCTCACTCTCATCGCCCCCGCCCTGCCCCCCCCCTCCAATGTCGATGCTCTCACTAGTTGTTACATGTTCTTTCTAAGGTCGCCTTCTCTTCTTACTACTGTTCTTCTCTAACAAATTAAATGTTTGTCCACCTTCCAACATATGCATATGCACTTTATGTCCACTTGTTCCGCCAATATGTCCAATACCGGAAGCTTCATTTCCCAACTTAGAACTATGTGTATAATTTACCCTTACACACTCTCGATGTCTCATTTCAAGCTGGTCCACTTTTTCTAGGAAGCTCTCATCTTCGTAAGTTCTTCCCAAGTCAACATTTATATCTTCATTAACATTTGGATTTTCATTCACATTCGGGGGACATAAAATGGCTAACTATTTTCAAGCGGTGTTCAAATTGCCTTTGTTCTGTATGGACTTATCAAGATCTAGTCCATCACTCGCAAAGCTTGGTGAAGCTTCATCCACATTCAGTGAACACACAATGGATAACTCCTTCGCGACTTTGTCCACACCCCAACCTTTTTCTTTTATGGACATATTTTGATTACTCCATCTCTCTCACACTCATTGGGGGCCCCATTTACAGTTGGTGGACATAAAATGGCTAACTCATTCCTGACTCCGTTCATCATACATTGTTCTTGGCTTCAAGTCTCTCCTTTTTAGCAAATACCAGTGTGGAGAATTGGTGGAGCCCGGCAAGGCGAAGGCGGTTAACCCCAAGCAAGGGGTAGAAGACCAGGCCGAAGAGGCCAACCCCCCCCCCCCAAACAAGACCGAGAAGAACTACCTCAAATGGCGCTGACCCCACCATTCAAAAAGCGAATTAATATGATCATGGGAAATCACCAATTTGGCCTAAACTCGATAACGGCGATCAAAGCATACGGGCCTAGGGCAGCATCATGTGCGAAATAGCAAATCAAGCCCCTAGAAATGGGCGAACATATAGCTTTTGACGAGACAGACACAACATGACTCGTCCCTCATGCCAACCCACTAGTCATCAAACTAATACGAAATTGCAAGAGTGCTCATAGATACGGGGAGCTCGGTAGATTTGATCTTCAAAGAGACTTTGGCGAAAATGGACATAGACCTCTCGTGAATTGAGGGACCACCTGCGCCACTAACTGTCTTCACCAGCAAAACATCCATGACAATCAGAACTATCAAACTATTAATGCACGCTGCTAGGGTATCAAGGATAATCGAATTCAGGGTGATCGACAAACCAGCAATATACAACAAAATCCTGGGAACGCATGGATAAACGCAATAAAGGTTGTCCCGTCTGCGTACCATCAATGCGTCAAATTCCCTACTAAGGGGTTAAAATGATCAAAGGAAGTCAAAGATCAGTCCGAGCTTGCTACCTAGCTGAAATCAAACTCAGAGAAAAGTCCTTATAGTAATTACAAATTGGGGGGGGGGGGGGGGCCNGAACCAAAACTCGACGAGGTGACGCAGTACTGTATATGCTCGGGACATCCAGAGCGATGCGTCGGCATAGGGTCAAAAATTCAAAAAGACTTGAAAGAGGAGCTAATCTCCTTCCTCAAAGAAAATAATCACACCTTCGTGTGGAACATGACGGACATGCCATGAATAAGCTTGGACATTATATTTCACGAGTTAAATGAGAACCCAATCTAGAAGCCGGTTAAACGGAAAAAGCGTAAACTGGGGGCTGAGCGGGCTAAGGCAGTCAGAAACGAGGTGGAAAAGTTGTTAGGGGCAGGTTCAATCACCAAGGTGAAATATCCGGAATGGTTGGGTAACCCTGTAGTGGTGAAGAAAAAGAATGGAAAATGGAGAGTATGCATAGACTTCACCGACCTAAACGAAGCATGTCCCAAGGATAGTTTTCCATTGCCAAACATAGACCAGCTCGTCAAAGCCACCTTTGGTTACAAATTGCTCTCGTTTGTGGACGCCTTCTTGGGCTATAACCAAATACTCATGCACCCTGACGACAGGGAAAAAACCGCTTTCACTACGGACAGAGAATGCAGGCGCAACCTACCAACGCTTAGTCAACAAAATGTTCTCGGAACAGCTGGGGAAAATGATGGAAGTCTATATAGACGACATGCTCGTCAAATCCTCCGACGAGGATACTCACGTGGGCAACATGCGCACTTGTTTCCAAATACTAAATACCTACGGGATGAAGCTGAACCCAGACAAGTGCACGTTCGCAGTAAAATCAGGGGAATTCCTCGGCTACCTAGTGACAAAAAGGGGGATTGAAGCCAATCCGAAGCAAATCAACGCGCTACTAAGAATTCCATCACCCAAAAACACTAGAGAAGTACAGAGACTAACCGGGCGCATAGCCGCCCTGACCAGGTTTATATCTAAATCCACTGACAAGTGCCTTCTATTCTATAACCTCATGAAGGGGAACAAGAAATTCATCTGGAATGAGGAATGCGAATCAGCATTCAAGGAATTAAAAACCTACCTCATGACACCACCAATCCTCTCGAAACCCTAGGAGGGGGAAATACTATACCTTTATCTAGTGGTGTCATCCCATGCAATCAGCTCAGTTCTTGTACGCGAGGAACTAGGCGACCAAAGGCCGATTTTCTAGCTCAGCAAAATCCTAGACATTGTCAAGACCAGATACCTGATAATAGAGAAATTGGCCCTATCTGTGGTGCACTCAGCAAGAAAATTGCGATTCCATTTCCAGTCACACTCAATCATTGTGTACTCAAATCAACCTTTACGAACAATCTCACACAGTTTGAACTAGTCGGGAAGACTCTCCAAATGGGCTATCGAGCTCAGCGAGCACAATATAGAATTCAAGAGCAGAACCTGCAAAAAATCTCAAGTTTTGGCAGGTTTCCTAATAGAACTACCAGCTGAGATGAATCCAGCAGTACATCCAGATGAGGCAAAATGGTCACTATACGTAGATGGGGCGAGGTCAAAACACAGTTCCGGAGTAGGAGTACGTTTGGTCTCACCAACCGGGGAGATGGTCGATCAATCGTTCCGATTGGCTTTCGCAACATCAAACAATGAAGTTGAATATGAAACGATAATTGTCGGGCTGTGACTGGCAACGGCAATCAGCGCTAAGCGAGTAACAGCCTACTGCGACTCCCAAATAGTAGCAAACCAATTCAGCAGGGAATACGAAACGAGAGACGACATAATGGAAGCATACCTAGGCATGGTGAAAACTCTTTGCAATGAATTTAGCAGACTTTGACCTAATCAAAATCCCTAGAGGCGAAAACATACCTGTTGACGCCCTGGCCGCATTAGCCTCAACTACGGATCCGCAGATGACCAGGGTCATACCGATTGAAACAATCGATAAGCCCAACATCTCCATTGCGAAAGTTACCTGTGTCATCCAGGATTCAATCGAGGAATACAACGCCAGCCCAGATCCTGAGGACGTCGAAGAGGACGCGATTCCAATGGAAACGGACGAGGTTGAAGTGGAAATAGACTGGCAAATCGAGATACTAGCTTACATAACAGATGGGATCCTGCCGCCAAAGAAATGGGGCACCAGAAAACTTAAGGCCAAAAGTGCTAGGTACACTCAGTTAGACGACAACCTCTACAAATGGAGTGTACGCAGTCCGCTACTAAAGTGCATATCCGACCACGAGAAAAAAGATAATAAGGGAGGTGCATGATGGAGCATGCAGAAATCATTCAAGCGGCAGGGCACTAGCATTCAAAATAAAGCGATATGGATACTACTGGCCAACCACGATCACGAACTGCGAACAATACGATTTGAAATGTGAGAAATGCCAGAAGCACACGCCATTGATATACAAACCAACTAAGGAAATGCAATCCATCACAGCACCTTAACCATTCATGAGGTGGTCCATGGACAAAATTGGCCCAATGCACAGATCGAAACATAAACGTTTCCTCCTCGTCCTAACATACTATTTCTCGAAGTGGATAGAAGCCGAATCATTTGCCAAAGTCAAATCCGAGAACATGGAATCCTTCATATGGAAGAACATAATTTGCCACCATGGGATCTCCTACGAAATCCACACTGACAACGGTCCCAGTTTGTCTCAGATCGATTCAAAGACTTTTGCGAACGAATGTGCATAAACTTAACATTCTCAACACCGTACTACCCACAGGCCAACGGCTAGGCCGAAGCCGCTAACAAGACAATCTTAGATGGATTAAAGAAGAGGCTGGACGCCAAAAAGGGTAGATGGGCAGACGAATTGGAGGGGGTACTCTGGTCTTACCGAATGACACCCAAAAGAGGAACAAACGACTCACCATTCGCTTTAGTGTACGAAACTAAGACAGTAATACCAGTTAAGACCGAAGTCCCCAGCCTCAGATTCGAGCTGGCACCACAGAACATAGATCAAAATGATCAAATGCTCATCGAAATAGCAGATATGGTTGATGAAAAGACAGACCAGGCGATGATACGTTTGCAAAACTACCACAACGCCGCAACATGATTCTATAACAAGAAGATCAGGAAGAGACAATTTGCCGAAGGAGAGCTCGTGCTCCGGGAAGTCTTCCCCACAAGGGCCGAAAAGAACGCAGGAAAGTTGGGCATCAAATGGGAAGGACCATACAAAATATCCAAGGTCATCAAGGCATGAGTATACGGACTAGAGAACACAGAAGGAAACAAAGAGCGACATCCTTGGAATGCTCAACACTTGAAGAAATATTTTTGTTGACGACTAGCAAATTATTTCCCCTTTTATTTTTGCGCATATTTGTACTTTTCAAATCAGTGAACTACGACCTTGGCTTGATCCCTACCTCCGGAGTACGTAGGCAATTCCACCAAAGGAATTCAGATATTGTTATTTATTATTTCAAGTTGGCATCATCCTCTCTTTCTTCATGAATTTTTCTCACAAAATGGGGGAGATGTATTCGTCCTTCACACTCCGACCCAGCTAGCCCTCTCCTTCTTCATAATTTTTTCTCAAAAAATGGGGGAGATGTATTCGTCCTTCACACTCCGACCCAGCCCGCCCTCTCCTTCTTCATAATTATTTCTCAAAAATGGGGGTGATGTATTCGTCCTTTACACTCCGACCCAGCCCACCCTTTCCTTCTTCATGAATTTTTCTCAAAAAATGGGGGAAATGTATTCTTCCTTTACACTCAAACCCAGCCCGCCCTCTCGTTCTTCATGAATTTTTCTCAAAAAATGGGGGAGATGTATTTGTCATTCACACTCCGACCCAACCCGCCCTCTCCTTCTTCATAAATTTTTCTCAAAAAATGGGGGAGATGTATTCTTCCTTCACACTCCGACCCAGCCCGCCCTCTCCTTCTTCATGAAAATTTCTCAAAAACGGGAGAGACGTATTCGTCCTTTTCATTACAGAAAAAGCCTGCCTCAACCGGGGGCTCTTGCTAAATCGGTGGACCACCTCCAGGACGTACAAAACGCCATGTCTCACACAACAACAAGGATTATCCACCTGCAATCCATTCTAGCTATTCATCACCAACCACTCTAGTACTTGTCGTTTTCGCCTGTCCTATTTACCAATATTCCGACAAAATCGAGGTAAGAATACTATACCACACCTGCGATACCACCCAAGCCCTCAACTTCCGTTTCTTTGGTAAGATTATCTAAACTTTTAAACATCTTCTTCATTATAACAAAATACCCGAAACAAAACAATCGAACATATCATATTGTATGACCTGGCCAGTTATACAGTACATAGCACACCCCCAGCGGGTATCAGCCTGAGCAACCCTCAGCACGTTATAAGCGATAAAGCTGAGCCTAGCCTCGCAATAACATATTGAGGCATATGGCAAACGCTATCAAACAGCTGAAACACTCATTCTGTGTTTGAAAATCCGATCCCTCGAATAAAGTATGCTGCTTCAATCAACTCGCCTTGATGATAAAGTATATATCAATAGTTGTTGGCAAACACATGCGATATAATTCTAGCACGCATCACTACATCTAGAAAGGATCTTAACATAAACTCAGCCCGAAGCAGATGCTTAGAAGCAATATGCAAAGACATAAACAAAAACTTCAACATAAATTAAACAAACTTAAAGGTTCTGGGTTAAAGNGAGTTTTAAAAACTAAAGGCGAACAAGATGAGATGGAGGAATTTCTAGGTATGCAGGTCTTGGCCGGCTGCATCATCTTCATCCCCTCTGGGGGCTTCCTTCCTCGGAGTAGCTACAACTTCCCTGATGCGCACCGCAACTTTGACTGCCTTGTCAAGTGCTCCGCGTGCATCAGCATCGAACCCATAGAACTCTCATTTTTCATCCTCCTCCTCAACCATAACCTCATCCTTGTTCCCTCCAACGACGACCTTTTCAACAGGGTTCAGAGATGGGAGATTCGTACAGTAAGGATTGATGTCTTCAGCCGGGTTGGGTTCAGAGGGCTCGCTGAGGTTGGTCCCAGTGGGCATTGCCATCCAGTCCTCCTCCATGTTCAGCTCCTTGAAATCTAGCATAGCCAGCTCTTCATTAAACCCACCCATGTCGTTTTCCAAATCCTTCTGCTCTGCCTCCAGCGTGGTCTCCCCTTCTTTTAAACTCCTGATCAACTCGAGATTACACTTGATATGTTCCACCTGCATTAACTTCTCCTGATACACCCTTTCATTTTGCAACCTTCTACCTTCACCCGATCCATCTTCCTGATGAACTGTGCCGTCATCTTGTTTTCTTTCTCTTTAAGCTTCTGCTCCATCTGATCGTCCATATCCTTCATAAGGCTCGCCAGTTCCTTAGCCATGGAAGCCACCTCTCTCTTCAAATCCTTCTTGGCCTTGTCGTGACGAGCTACCTCTGAACGCAACCTCTCTACATCCTTCTTCCCCAGATCTTCCAGTTTGACTACCTTAGCCCTCAACCTACCGTTCTCATACGAGAGCATCTCCACCCGCCTCACTGCAGTTTTCAATTCGGCAATAGCTTTATCATCTCTCGCCGTTACATCCTCAATTGATCCAATCCTAGAGTTCTTCTTCACCCTCCTCAGCTCGTCATCCAAAACTCCTACCAGTCGGTTAGCCTAAGCCGCAGTCTAGGAAAAACAAATTGTAGATCAATCAAAACAGGAGTCAATTTCTAAATTGCGAAGCAAAAAAATTCTTTGAAATAAAGAACACCACTACCATACCTCAGCATGTGAGCGAGCCCAGTCAGCATATTCCTTCTGAACGGAAAGCGACTTGTGATCATAAACTTTAGGACCACCTAGGCGAAGCTTAGACATCAGCTCTGCGCAGAGGTCCCCTGCTTCCACCGTGGGAGACTGATTTGGCTAGGAGAAGCTGAACGTGAATCCTCCATGATCATTAACACCTAATGGGGATGTCTCCTGAGTGCGAGCCATTTTCTCCGAGGGGGCATCAAGGTGGCGAGTCCTGCGCCAGATTGGAGGGAGACGAGATAATTTCTTGCTAGAACCTGCAGCTTTCTCCCGACGTTGATCACCGTGAGATGAGTCAGAGACCTCAATAGGGTCTACCTCCATGGGAGCCTGGTCCTTCGGAGTCTTGGCCTCCTGAGCAGCACTGAATCCAGCTGAGCTGGGAGCCCTTTGGGAACTTTTTAATTTGCGAGCTTCGCGATACGGGATGGGATTCTTCATAGAGACATATATACACTAAGACGGGGCACCTGCGGTAAACCCCACATCAAACATCATGCTACCCTAATGGACCAAAATAAAACCCACGTAAAACACTTACTTGAGGACGGTTCAGATAGCGGTTCTAACGGCAGCCAGTTGCGGGATACTCTTTCCCCGTCGAAGGTATTCCAGTTGTTCAGTCGGTTGCTCCCGAGAAGTTTCCAATTCTTCAGATACACGGCGGAAGGATCCTCAACCTGAGTCAGATGCGAGACTGACAAATACCAAAATAAGAAAGAAAAAGAAACTCAATCAGCCAAAAATGCCCAAAAATCAACCGACAAAAAAGCAAATACAACCAGAAAGCGTCAATCTAACAAACAAGCAAGAGGGCGTAAGATTCAATTTTTAAGAATGAAAAGAAGGGATTCACACCAATCTCCCTAGTCCACCAAGACTGCAGATCGCTAGGACTCGTAGTCCCGAAAGAGAGATGATTAAGTTCAAGAAAAAATTAAAACTGTTCCCAGTCGGTTTCTTCTTTGGGGGCTTGGCCAGTTGTGAACCCTTGGTTGGGTTTATTGGCTAGGTACCAGATACTACCCTTCGTGCCCCTTTTAGCATACGTAGCAGCCTCGAGCATATCGCAACTTAGTTCAAAGCCGTTTTCCCTCGCCTAGACAATCAGGAATATTGCATGCAGATTCCCTTTGGGAATCAGTTGGCTTAGAGCCATCCCTCGGCGACGCAGATACCGAACCAACTATTAGGGAACTGGAAAACGCAACCCACATATTTTGAAAAGATTTTGTATACCGTGACGAATCCCAATGGGGGATTGTCTGGAAACTGGCTCGGATCTGGGATTAAGAACTTGACAACAGATGGAAGATCAAACTGCTCCCAAAGCGTTCTCACAGACGTAAGAGATGAGCGAGAAAAAGAAAAAGCCATAATTTGCGGAGCCGCAGCCGTCCTGGATTTTGCGCTGGGAACGATGGGAATTTCAAGACTCACGCTCGCTGCAGGATGCAATGACGAGCTTCTGCTCCGAGAACGAAGCGCTAGTTGTCTCGGAATGGCGAAAGAACCGAAGGGGGAAAGAAATTAGAAGAAGGAAAGTTGAAAGGGGATGAAAATCCAGGGAGATTCGGAGACAAATTGAAGGAGAAGAGAATGGATTGAAAGGGGGAATAGCAAACCCTAGCAGAAATTAAAGAAAGATAAGAAATTGAGTAACTATACCTTAGGCTGCGTAAAGAGAGAGAAGGAGTAGACGGTTGAATGCATAGTGGAGAGGCGGTTCCAAGCACTTGAGGAGAGAGAGGAGAGTAGCAGTAACTACCTCGAAGTGTGCAAAACCACCTTTTGTAGGTGTAATCATGACACTTTTGAAATTCGAAATTTGGTGACGCGCCGCGTGTTAGGATAAAATCAATCGCGAGACTGTTGAGATTTCCTCAACCGAAATCATAATAAATCGGCCCAACTAATGCTAAATCATTGGGGAGTAATGGGATTATCCGGTTCATCACAAAGGATTCAAATGCATATGTGACTATCATATGTAAACGCGTGCATATTTAAATAAGAATGACAAATGGAGATCATTGCAAAACATACAATCTCGAGTTGAATTTCCACAATTTTCGAAGGTCACCTAACTCGCTAAGCTCGTAGGGAGACCTGGGAGCTAATCTGTTGGTGTCGAAACCCCCTCAGCAGGTTTCTACTTCAACTGATATCACTTCTTAGACAACAGCTCAACGTGTACCAGGGTGCAAGAGAATTTACCCTGCAGATCTTGACCTAGGCGTGGAAAGCTAGTGATCGGATGCTCAAGTCGTGGACCACCTAGGCAGAAAGTGAGCATGAGCTGAGCAAACGAAGACTAAGTCGTGATAGTTTCGAGGTAGGGGGAAGACACCGAGATCGCTGTCCCAATAACCCGAGAAGATCGGAACAACCCGAGCAAGACGGAGGGGGATATAAAGCAAGAAGAGAGAGATGAAGGAAAGAATGATGAATTATTTTTTGAACTAAGATTTAGATTTGACTATTTTTCTTCTGTATAAACATTGTTGAAATCAATAAAAAAATACACCTTTCGATCTTAATTTGTGTTGGGACTTCTTTCTAATTTTGACAAGAACAATGAATTCCTCATTGAGATAACTAGATAAAAATTCATTGTGGGTTTTAGCATCCACACTTCTTCTCTTTTCTTTTGTTTCCCTCATCCATTTCTTATCACTTAATTAGTTGAAGCATATATTTATCAATTGTCGAAGAAGCTAATTGATGAATTAATTATCGACAATTTTTTCGAATATGATATTTTTCTGGTTATTGTAAATGATTCTAGATGCAATGTTTGATGTTTTAAGATTTTTTGCATGTTATTTAATATCTTTTACATACAATTGTAATATATAGTTCAATTTTTCTTGAGAAATTGAATAAAGACCTTGATTTGTGTGATTCACAGTTCGTATTTGAGTCAATTTATCTTCACCCTATAAAAATTGTATTTATTCATAGTTTGGATTCATCCATATATAATAATATTTTTGCAATTATGCATGCACACGTGTCATATTCGTTCATGGATACATCAATCTTGTTCACATATACAATTTCAAGCACATATTTTTCACGTGAATGAGTTTCATTCACAGTTACAACTTCATCATTCATAGTAATATTCTTGAACCCTTATTCTCTTGACGCGAATCATTTTTATTCACATATAAAACTTCATCATTCATATGAATAATATATGAAAACATATTTGGTTAATGTGAATCAATTTCATTAACGTGTGCAACTTACCATTCACATGAACAATGTATGCGCACATATTTGCTTTATGTGAGTAACATTATTCATAAATACACTTCTGCAACGAAATTTGAATAAAGATACTTAACAATCTCATAAAATATTCAAATAATGAATGATAATTTGTCTAATATGCTAAAATATTCTTCCGTAATAGGGTAATATCATTTTCCTTATGTGGGTATCATTTATTGTTTTAGGCTTTATTACAAATTTCCATATCAATTAAAAAGAAATTATGAAAATTATATATTTCCATAATCATTTATTCAGTAGAAATAAATAAAAATATTTAAGAAAGCATTAATTCATGATTGTTGTTTTAATAATGTATTAAATCATAAGGGTATTTTGGTATAATTTATATTGTCAACCAACAAAACACATAAATCACAAATTACACACATGTACCAACCTATTTTTCTAATTACAAATAAAAAATACTTCATTTACTAAAATTCTCAAACAAAAGCCACTTTATTAAACTTTATTAAGCAATCTTTCTGCAAAGATTCAACTTAAAAGGAATTACATAAATCTTTATATCCTTTAGATGGTATCCTACAATTTTAACTAAAGTCCTCTTTTTATCTAGCCTACGCTTACCCGTAACTCTCTCAAGAAGAAGCAAGAACACTCACCAAATCAACTTTTTGACTATTGAAAGCTAAAAGTCAAAATCTCGACAAATATAAAGATCGAAAGTGTTAACCTTTACAAAACACCCTAAGACCCTTTATATAAAAACCCAAAAACTCTAAAAAAAATCGTCTAACTTCTTTATATTCTAGGAGCCTATCACTACAAGAAAAATGCACATTGATAGCATTCCCCGATAGCGCTAATTTCAACTTTGCTATCATAGGTGTTCCCAAGGTTTCATATCATGCTAAAAACGCTATGGATGTTGATGAATAAGATGGAATTAAAAAATGGCCGCGCTTTGTAGATTTTGGTAACACTTTACTAAATCTCTTTGATTGTATTTTTTAACAGATGTTGATACTCAATTATAACGCTAATCTGTTTACTAAACCTCTAAAAAAATTTGAAGTGTTAAAAATTTCCCTCTTTCTTAATCTTTATCTCATTTTCTCTTCTTCCAAATACCTTCAATCGACGATCCCTCATATATCGATCCCTCAAATAACATCTCAATCTTAGCTAGTGTCATATGCATGGCTTGCAAATCTTATCTCTCATAGATCTTATCGAACTCCTCTAGACAATCGAATCAATCAAGTCTTGCATTCGATTCCGTAAATTAACACGAATAGCTTACAGAGAAGATGAGAGAGTGTAAAAGGTATGCTTAGCATCATTTCTCGGTATACAGTACTCGATTTCTTTGCAGGCTGCTTTGAAAGTCGAATTCACAAAATCATGGAGGAAAGAAGGGAAAATGTTTTGGCTCTTCACACGGAAGCTGAGGTACAACAAGTTTAGGTCTTTTGTCTTTATTAAAGGTTTAAGTTTTAGATATTGGATTGGGTTTTAGATTGTTAGGGTAGAGGCAGCATCTTCTTTGGAGCAGCTTCATGAAGTTGTATTAGAGCTTAACTCTATTAAGACCCTGACCAAAAGATCATCTATAACTCTTTGTCTTAGGAAGAGGTTGTTCTAAAAAGGTGGCTTTCACTTTATTGGAGCTTTGTAATCGTTTCAATTGGTTTAAAGTTGGGTGAAATGTTATTACAGGGTTCAAGAAGATATCGTAGGAGCAAAGCACGAATATAGGTCATCATTTGCACCATTTCCTGTAGAGATTTTTCTATCTATTGAACAAAATGGTTATTAAGAGTTACAAAAAGACTAGGTTTCTCTCTAGTAAATCAAAAATTAATTCACATTGTTATTATTCATATTGATTGCATATTGGCTTCTGTGTGTTTGGATAGGAAATGAATCTAGATGAATACAAAAAAACAGATAAGTTACAGAAAGAATGGATAACTGATCAGACCATTGAGGGATCAAAACAGATAAGTTATAGAGAGAAGTTGTTTCACTTGACTTGTAGGAATGGCTATTTAGTGTTTCTTGTAGTAGATGAGGAATTAAGCTAATAAACAGGTATATGTTTCAGGTGATTAATTGGTCTCCTAACTGTGATTGAGTCAATGTAGTGGTTTGGTGAAGATATTCTAAGATGCAAATGCTCCAAAATTTGTGTGCTAGCAAGTCCCATTGAAGATCAAGTCAAATTCTCTAAAGAAGGTGAACATCTATGTAAGACATGTCTTTCCCTGGACATGTTGGTACTTGGATTTTGGAGTATTTGGTTGAAGAACTCTATATATATGATTGTGGAGTGGAAGTGAAATTTGTATTTTCTTTGTGAGTGATGTTTCAATATCCACAAGTTAGGAAGTGAAATTTGTATTTTCTTCTTTTCTTAACATGATCTAGTATCATGCTGAAATCAGCAATGTATTAACTTGATATTGGATTAATGATTCATGGTTTATTACTATATTTCAATTCAATATTTAAAAGAACAAATTGTCCATATACTTTCAGATTGATTTTCTGCTTTTTACTCATTGATCATTGCTAAATAAATTTATTTCTATTTTAAATAAATTTAATAAGATTTTCTATAATTTTTAGAATTTTAATTTGTATATTTTATATAATCAAAAATTGTAAATTAATAAAAATATGTAAATATTTTTTAATTTTAAAATACACATTTCAATAAGTTAGAAGAATGTGAGAGATGTTAATTTTGTGAAAATGTGAAACATTTTAAAATTTTTAAAATTTTCCGAATTTTATTTCTTATATTTTACATATGCCGATTTTATTTCATATATTTTATGTATTCCTCTATATAAAATTAAAATAAATATGAAAATATTTATGTTTATTTAATATATAACATTCTGATATTTTAAAAAAATTAAGCAAGATATATGAAACATTAAAGTAATTATAACATGACAATCTCAAAAACATAAAACATTAATCTTTAATATACATGATTATAATATAGAGTCTTGGGGATTGAGGTTTTCATTTAGTGTGTAAGGGTTTGAGGTTTGTGGTTTGAGTATTTGAAGTGTTTAAGGGTTTGGGGTTTTGATTTAGTGTCTAAGGGTTTGGGGTTTGGAGTTTTGATTTAGTGTCTAAGGGTTTGGGGTTTGTGGTCAAGATTTAGTGTGTAAGGGTTTGGGGTTTGTGGTATGAGGATTTGAGTTAGTGTTGAAGGGTTTGGGGTTTGTCGTTTGAGGTTCTGATTTAGTGTCTAAGGGTTTGGGGTTTGGAGTTCGGGGTTTTAATTTATTGTCTAAGGGTTTAGGGTTTTGATTTAGTGACTAAGGGTTTAAGGTTTTTATTTAGTGATTTTATGTATTCAATTTTGTTTTGTATTTACTACCTTCAAAAAAGTAATTACAACATGACAATATCAAAAACTTAAAACATTTACCTTAACATATATTGGATTAGAGTATAGAGTTTAGGGATCTGTTTTCTAGTGTTTAGTTTTCTGTGGTTTTTAATTTATGGTCTTTATTTAGTCTCAAAGGGTTTAAGGGTTTGGGGGTTTGTGTTTAGTGTCTAAGGGTTTGAGGTTTGTGGTTTGGCGCTTTGATTTAGGGTCTAAGAATTGATTACTTATCATAGCATTTTTAGCCATGAATGTAAATCTATAAGGTGGGAAATGAAAATTATTAAGGCGCTACAGTAATATTTCGTATTACACTTAGGCTCCAAATGATAACATGAAATAAGCGGTGCGGGACATAATGCGGTGCGGGTAGAGTGCGGTTTGCAGGAAAAGTGCGGTACGAAACATAGTGCGGTGCGGAATGATGTACGAATGGAAACAAAAATAAAAAACAGTACAAAATAATTAAAAAAAATTGTTAAACTGATAATAATATAATTTATAGAATTAAATATAAATATTTTTAATTTATATTTGATCATTTATATTTTTATCTTTAAATTTTTCCAAATATATAAATGATTTTAAAATCTGATTATTGATTATTAAACAAATAATATTGAATTTTAACAAGTGTTTACAAAATGAAACATTATTTTGAAAGTAATTAGTGCTAATACCAAATTAATTACATATGCAATAATGATTAAATTAGTATAATATATATCATGCGTGTCTATATATCGTAAGTGAAAAACGCACCATAATGTAAGTGCGGTTTTCATAAATTGTAGAACAAACAAAAATATTTTTTTGTAAAATGTGGTTTCTTAAAAAACGTGCAGTAGATTTATAAGTTTTGTGAATGGTAACACATCATGGATCCGCCCCGCCCCGCCCCGTCCCGCCCCGCCCCGCATCAATAACGCATTGCACATTCACACCCTTAAACTCAAAACAAAAAATAAAACTTTACCTTTTTCCGATTTCGCAACAACGACGGCCATCGTTATGGTTGTTTGCATGTCCTTCACTCTCTTCTCCTTCTCATCTTAGGGTGTTCAATCTGAGGTTGTGCAGGTGATTGTGAAGCTCTGATTTCACTTTCAGTACTTACATTTCGTTCCATTTGTGCCACATAAGTCTGATTTCAATGTCAATTGTACATATTGAAGCTCTATAGATTCGTGGACCTAGCGATACAAATAAATTTTGAAGCTCTGTACAGAGACTGTGAGTATTGTGAATGATTGTCATTCTTTGTTATATTTGTGTGATTTTCTAGTTTTGATTGAATACCTTTGCGTGGTGTCTTGTTTTTGGTTTACTTGAATTGTATGAGTTCAAGTAAGGACATACAATGGTGACAATGGCAAAGGATTGGGTATATCTTAGCAGGTATGGAGTTTAATTTTAAATGTTGTATATCTTCTATATGTTGTATATGCTCCTAAACTTTATTTTTTATACATTGAAGGGTTGTTCCTGCATATGAGGATGGTGCCTGGGCTTTTGTAGAGGCAACATCTTTGGCCTCAGGAGAAAGTGACATGATTATATGACCGTGCATCGACTGTCGTGATATGAATCGACATTTTCGCAATGATGTAGTTTATCATCTGGTAACCAGAGGAATGGATGAGACTTACAAGAATCGAAAAGATTGGTTTATTCATGGTGATTCTATATAAGAGGCTGGAGGTGGAAACAAAGTAACACAGTGTAACAAAGAAATTGTTGGGTTATATCAAGCTGCTCAATACATAAATGAAGAGTTGGTTAGAACGGATGATTTTGCTGAGGTTGATGACAAGAAAGAAGATGAGTTCCTTAAGAAGCTATCAGATGCTGAAGCCCCACTATATCGTAGCTGTGTTAACTATAGCAAGCTTTCAGCTATTGTTTCATTGTTCAGAATTAAGACAAAAAATGGATGGTCAGGCAGAAGCTTCAGTGAGCTGATTCAGACTTAGACAAGCATGTTACCATATGATAATGTGTTGCACTCATCATTATATGAAGCTAAGAAATTTCTGAAGACTTTTGATATGGGTTATGAAAAGATTCATGCTTGTGTTAATGACTGCTGCCTATTCAAAAAGAACATTGCGAAGCTAGAAAATTGTCCAAAATGTACGGCTTCCCGATGGAAGCTTAATACTCACACGGGTGAAGAGAAGAAAGGTGTTCCACAGAAAGAGTTAAGGTACTTTCCGATAATTCCACGACTCAAGAGAATGCTTCGGTCTGCAAAAGTGACAAAGAAGTTAAGGTGGCATTTTATTACCAAGAGCACTGATGGGAAGATATGTCACCCTGTAGATTCTGTGACATGGGAGCATATTGATGAAAAATATCCTTCATTTGCCGCTAAACAGAGAAACATTAGGCTTGGTCTTTCCACAAATGGATTCAATCCACTCGACATGAAGAACAATAGGTATAGTTGTTGGCATGAGCTGCTGGTGAACTACAATATGTCTCCAGACTTATGCATGGAGAAGGAAAATATCATGCTTACCTTGTTGATCCCTGATCATCATCAACCCGGTAATAATATTGATGTCTTTGATTATGTATTTAAACTATTTATGGAACGAGGGAGAGTTAACCTATGATGCGTTTAATAAAACCACATTCACTCTGAAAGCTGTTCTTCTATACAGAGAGTAGTGGAAGTCATTGATATAACTGACACTGTGGAGCCTTTGTTGAAAATATACAGAGAAATGATGAGGGTGAGGGTGAGGATGAAATTGAAGAACAAAAACAGTTTGAAGAAACTCTAGGACAAGAGTTAGAGGATGAAATTTAAAAAGATGAGATGGATAATGATGAGGGTGAAAATACACAGAGAAATGATTTGGGTGAAAATGCACAGGGAAATGAAACTGATGATGAAGTCAGATGCACAGAAGAAGCAGATGGCCTAGCTAAACCAACGCGTAAGATACAACGTGGACCAACAAAGATGAAAGACATTGCAAAGGATCCCAATGCTAGTATATAGGTTGCCTTCACTGACATGGGACAGCCTTGTGTGGATGCTAAAACCCACAATGAATTTTTAAATGATTATCTTAATGAGGAATTCGCCGTTCTTGTCAATATCAGAAGGAAATTGCAACACAAACTCAGGTCGAAAAGATATAAAGAATAATATGCTATTTTGTTGATCTCGATGAATGTTTTTTACATAAAGGAGAAAATAGATCGATTTCTTAATTCTAGTTCTAAGCCCCCAAAAAGGTTCCAATGCCTCATTTCTCTCTCTTTTTGCTTTATGTCCCCCTCCGCCTAGTCCGGGTTGTTCCGATCTTCTCGGGTTGCTAGGATTTCGATCTCGACACTTCCCCCTAGTCTCGGAACTATCAGGACCCAATCTTCTCTTGTTCAGCTTGTACTCGCCTTCTGCCCAAGTCTTCTACGACTTGAGTAGCCGATCATTTGCTTTCCGTGCCTAGGTAGAAATCAGCTGGGCGAATTCTTTTGCATCTTGACACATGCTGAACTGTTATCTAGGAAGTGATACTAGTTGTGTTGGAAACCTACTGAGAGGGTTTCGACACCAACATATTAGCCCCCAGGTCTCCCTACGAGTTTAGCGAGTTGGGTGACCTTCAAAAATTGGTGGAAATTCACCTCGTAGCCATACATATATTATTATATATTTTTAATTTTTTTTAAGTTGATCTTCATTCATCATTTTTATTTAAACATGCATGTGCCTTCATATGATATCCGCATGTACATTCGAATCCTTCGTGTTGGGCTGGATAATTCCATTTTCCTCCAAAGATGTAGCATTAGTTGGGCCGATTTGTTATGATTTTGATTGAGAAAATATCAACAGTCTCGCGATTGATTCTTATCTCTTCACGTGGTGCGTCTTGGTATTTTCGAATTTCATAAGCACCATGATTATGCCTACAAAAGGCGGTTTCACACACCTTAAGGCAGTTACTGCCACTCTCCTTTCTCTCCTCAAGTACCTCGAACCGTCTCCCACTACGCATTCAACCATCCATTCCTTCTCTCTCTCTCTTTGCATCCTAAGGTATTGTCACTCAACTCCTTATTTCTCTTTAATTTTGCTAGGGTTTGTCATTTCTCCCATTCAACTTGCTCTCTCCTTCTCCGATCTACTCCAGAATTTCTCTGGATTTTTTTCCCTTTTCAAATTTCTTTCTCCGTATTTCTCTTCCCCCTCGGTTCCCCGGTAATGTTGAGACAGCTGGCGCATCGTTCTGGGAGCAGAGGCTCATCGTCGCATCCTGCGGCAATATTGAGCGTTGGAACTCCCATTGCTTCCGGCGCGAAATCCAGGGCGTCTGTGGCTCCTCAAATAATGGCTTTTTCTTCTTCTCGTTCATCCCTTACAACCGTGAGAACGCTTTGGGAGCAGTTTGATCTCTCACCTGATGTCAGGTTTTTAATTCCTGATCCTGGCCAGTTTCTGGACAACCCCCGTTGGGGTTTGTTACTGTTTATGAAATCTTTTTAAGAACATGCGGGTTGCGTTTCCTTGTTCCCGAGTCATTAGTTCGGTACCTGCATCGATGGGGTATGACTCTGAGCAAGCTAATGCCCAAAGGGGTTCGACATGCGATATTCCTGATGATTCAGGCGATGGAGAGCGACTTTGAACAGAATTGCGACATGCTCGAGGTTGTTACGTATGTGAAAAGGGGCATGAAGGGCGGCCTCTGGTAACTAGCCAACAAACTAAATCAGGGGTTTGCGACCGGTCAAGCCCCCAAGGATGAAACGGATTGGGAACAATTTTTTTTCTTTTCTTGAAATCAACCATCTTTCTTTCGGGACTACGAGTCCTAGTGATTTACAATCTCGGTGGACCAGGGAGATTGGTGTGGATTCCTTCTTCCTTTTCCTTGTTTGACGAATCTGCGTTTTCTGGATATGTTTATTCTTTTCATGTTGATTGATTTTTGGGCGTTTTTGACTGGTCAGGTTCCTTTTTCTTTATTATTTTGGTATTTGTCAGCCCCGCATCTGACCCAAGTCGAGGATCCATCTGTTGAGTTCCTGAAGAATTGGAAGCTCCTTGGGAAGAATCAACTGAACAATTGGAATACGTTTGACGGGGAGAGAGTGTCTCGCAATTGGCTACCGCTGGAGCCGCTATCAGAAACGTCCTCAAGTAAGTACCCTACTTAGGTTTTATTTTGCTATATTTGAGCCACATGGTATATGATGCGTGGTTTTGCTGCAGGTGTTCCGTCTCAGTGTCCATCCGTCTCTATGAAGAATCACGTACCGTATTGCGAAGCTCGTAGGTTGAAAAGTTCTCAAGGGGCTCCCAGCTCGGCTGGGTTTAGTGCTGCTCAAGAGACCAAGACCCCTAAAGGATCAGGCTCCCATGGAGGTAGATCCCACTGATGTCTCTGACTCATCCCGCGGAGATCAGCGTCGGGAAAAACTGTTGGCTCCAGTAAGAAATCATCTCGCCTTCCTCAAATCCGACGTAACACTTGCCACCTTGACGCCCCCTCAAAAAAAGGGCTTGCACGTAGAAGATGTCCCCAGTTGGCGTCTATGACCATGGTGGGTTTGCATTCAGCTTTTCCTGGCCTAACCAGTTTCCCATGGTGGAAGAGGGGGACCTCTGCGCGGAGCTAATGTCCAAGCTCTGCTTAGGTGGTCCCAAGGTCTATGATCACACTCTCTTTGTTTCTCCATCCAAATTTTTGAAAGTTATAACACCTCCAAAAGTGTCATCGATGGCATCGTCGTCGAAACAGTAGACTACACGCATGGATGCCAGGAACATGCAGGTTTCCTCCTGGTATGCTTCATGGTTATGGTTGACTATGTTTGATATCATAATCTGTCCTAGCATATCTTGGACCTCTCTTCGGATGTCGACAGTGTTCAGAGTCTCGAGATCGGGAAACGTTAACCCTGTAAAGTCCAGTTGCATCACCTTCCCATAGATTTCTTCTTCCGAATGTCCCACTTAATGGTTTCACGGCATTGTGTTCCTTAAAGGGCAACAAAGAAGCGATAGTGTGTGAGTTTTGTTCAAGCGCTTAAAGAGGTCAACAAGTGTTGCATATGCATTCTCACAATTAGATCGGGTACACAAGCTACTCTAACAGTTAACAAGATAAATTCATGGTTTAGTCACTCCTTCTTTGCCCTTAGTTCAAACTGATTTTTATAAACATAAAATTTTTCCAACCAAAACGTTTGTATTCATGAAAGAATGAAAACATTTTTGAAAAATGAAAAGCGAAATCGATAAGTAAAGATGAAGTTCGAAAAGGAGAAGGGGTGAAACCGATTTTTGCAATTGTGAGAGCTTGTTGAGAAATCATTTTTAGAGCAATGCTACTTGATTAAATGCCTTAAAGAAACAAAAGAGTTTGTATAGAAGATTTTTTTGAAGTGGATGAAAGAAGAAGTTAGAGGTACTCCCTTATATATAGCCAATGGCGATTTTTTTGGGGGTATAGGTGGTGAGTGGAGGTTTGTGGTGGAGGAGTAAAGATGGAGGTTTGTGGAGGAGGAGTAAAGAAGGAACATTGGGGTGTGGGTTGTGTAAGGGAATCTTGGAAAGCTTGAGTGGTCACTTCCCTTAGTGGTGGTGTAAGAGAGGTGGTGTTTTTTCCATGGGATAAAAGGATGCAAGTGGGCAAGTGGGAATGGAGGTGTAGGTTTTTCCTTGAGTGAGAGGTGCCTTGATCAAAATTTACACTCCCTTGGTTTGAATTGTTCTCATTTTGCTCGGGTTGATTGCATCTTCAATAACCGATTTAATAACGTTTGAACGCATAGATCGATCCCGGCATTGATTGGGATCTATCACATGTTTGTTGATGCGCTTAGATGGATCGATCACTTCATTGTTCATGGGATCGATCCTGAGGTAAGTGTGGATCGATCCCGGCTTAGTCATGCATCGTAGATAGATCAATCTTGGCACTGCCTTGGATCGATCTCCTTCGTTGAAAACGCATTGATCCGGTCATCCTCTCACTTGATCATCATGTTAAAAATGCATATCACCTATATCCCATCTCTTTTCTCATTGCAAGGTTCCCGAAACTCAATCCGTAAGTACCT
>OVBE01003519.1:0-26591 GCA_900406425.1 Iberis pinnata
TCTATGCCTCTTTGGGTAGATTTTCATAATGTCCCTGATTATTTGTTTTCCCATGTAGATCTTCGATTCCTTGGTGATATTTTTGGCCTCACACAACAGCTACATTCCACAACCGAAAAGTGCATTCGGCTAGATATGGCTCGTATTTTAGTTGTTGTTGATCTTGAAAAGCCACGGATTGAGCAAATCAAATTAGACAATGAAGACAATCCAGTCTTGGTGTCTTTCCCCTGATTGCCTGCTAAATGCACATTATGTGATGCTTGGGGTCACAAGACTAGCGAGTGCAAGAAAAAACCAGTCCATGCTGGACCAGAACATGGTGTCTCGGACTCATCAACCAATCCCGCGAACGCAACACATCACAATCAATCTCAGCCCCTTATCAATTCTCCAACAATCTATAATGCCTTATCCAATACCTCTCAACATCTTGTCTCTTCACCCGTCACTAATGCTTTACCATCCTCTGTTAATGCAGGGGCTACACATGTTTTTGAAGCAATCATTGACGAGCTTCAACAAATAAACCCATCAACTGCCCATGCCGAGGCTGAGACTCATGTATCTCTGCATGACCTGTGGCTGCTATCGGTACCTCTGGCGTTGATACTACTCGGACAGTGGATGTTATAACGGACACCAACAAAGATGAATGGCTCACTGTAGCTCGATCCAACAAAACGCAATCACCATCTCGTATTGAACCCATTTCCAAAGCCGACTCTCCATCTTTCTCGCCTTCCCGCTTCTCGGTCCTTCAAGATGAAGATGACCGTAAAGAAGGTCAAATCTCGGATTCTGAGACCACGTTCAAAGATCCAGCCTCTATGACTCGCTACAGCACCCGTTCACGAGCCAAACCGACTGATCCACCTGCTCATGGCTCTTCTCGAAAGGGAGCTAAAACTGTTGCTCCAAAAAAGTGGCCAATGTCTCCTTCCGAAGACAATGATGTGATGTCAATCATTTCATGGAATACACGGGGTTTTAATTAACCTCGTAAACATACTATTGTCTGCAACTGGATTTGTTCTACTAACCCTGAATTTGGTTGTCTTTTAGAAATCCGAGTTCATGTTGATAATTTTTCACGAATTTTGCAGGATGCAATGCTGGTTGGACAGCTGTCAATAACTACGCAACCCATCGTCTCGGTAGGATTTGGGTATGTTGGCGTGTTGGTGTCATAGTCACTCCGATCTTGTCCACGGCTCAAGTTATAACTTCTCTGGTTACTCTCCATTCGGGTGCGATTGTTCTATTCTCTTGCATTTTTGCTTCTAATTTTCAGTCTGAGCGTATTACTTTTTGGCGTGATTTGATTCACAGTCGCACTCTGTGTGGTTCTACTTCTATTCCTTGGATTCTTTTAGGTGACTTTAATGAGATACTGGCAGTAACAGAACACTCTAATCATCATATGAGTTCACGTCTCGGCATGCATCAGTTCCAAAACTTCATTACTCATTGTGATCTACATGATCTCCCCTACACTGGTCCTCGGTTTACATGGTGGAACCATTGCGATGTAAATCCAATTGGCAAGAAATTAGATCATGCTTTGGTTAATGCCCACTGGTCTGCCTTATACCCCTCCTCCTATTCTGTCTTTGAAGCTAATGGTGTTTCCGATCATGCGCGTTGTGTCGTCCGTTTCTCAACCCCCCACCTCCAACATTCGCAAGCCTTTTAAATTTCAACACTTTCTGATTTACAATCCACACTTTTTGCAGGTCTTAGGTACTCATTGGAACTCAGGACCAAGGCTATTTCCTTCACGTCTCGCACTTTGGTTTATGCAGATCCGTCTCAAATCACTAAAGCACGAGCTACGGTTATTGAACATGGTTCAATATAAAGGACTTACGGCTAGGACACATGTAGCTTATGAAGCTTTATGTGTAAAGAAAAACCAGGTTCTTCATAACCCCTCGGCCACACCATTACCAGAGGAACAAGCAGCAGCGTCTCATTGGCATTCTCTTGCACATGCGAAGGAGATTAATCACAAGAAAAAATCCCGGATCACATGGTTACGAAATGGAGACCAGAACACGGGATACTTTCATCGAGTGACGAGTACCCGTAATTCAAGGAACACGATCAAGCGCCTTATTATCGCTACGGGTGACACACTCACGGATCTTTGTGACATCAAGGCTGAGGCTTTACACCACTTTTGTACCCTGCTCCAGCACTCGTCGAGACTGGAACCATTACACTCGCCTTCTCTCTCTGATCTCCTTACTTATCGTTTTTCTGATGCCACTGCTGATTCTTTATGTTCTCATATTCTTGCAGATGAGATTCGATCCATGTTATTCTCTATGCCATCCAATAAAGCACCGGGACCGGATGGTTACACCGCCGAGTTCTATAAAACGGCATGGCCAATCATTGGGAACGATTTTGTGGCGGTAATCCAATCCTTCTTTATTTATGGATTTCTACCTCGTGGTATCAATGTTACACTCATTGCGCTCATACCGAAAGGAGACCAACCACAGACTATCAAGGATTATCGTCCTATCTCGTGCTGCAACATCATCTACAAAGTCATCTCGAAGATCTTAGCAAACCGTCTCAAACCCCTCTTGCCCGAGTTTATTGCTCCGAACCAGAGCGCCTTTATTAAAGACCGCCTCATTCTTGAGAATGTCCTCTTAGCTACGCAGCTTATTCAGGACTATCACAAGCCTTCTATCTCATCTCGTTGTACTTTAAAATTGGATATCTCAAAGGCGTTTGACACTGTTGCTGGTCATTATTCTGTCTATTTTGCAGGTTATGGCTTTTCTCCCTCAGTTTGTTCACTGGATTTCGCTTTGCATATCCACTGCTACTTTCTCAATCTCTGTCAATAGGGATCCAACAGGATATTTTCCTAGTTCTAGAGGCATTCGACAAGGTTGTGCACTATCCCCTTACCTATATGTGATTGCTAACAATGTCCTTTCCAGGCTTCTTGATGCAGCGGCTCTTGCGGGCACATTTGGGTACCACCCACGCTGTCAAGATTTGGGCATCACACACCTCTGCTTCGCATATGACATTCTCGTCTTCACTGATGGCCACCCATCCTCTATAACGGGTATTTTACAAGTAGTGGACACATTCGGTCTTGCCTCGGGACTACATGTCAATCTTCATAAGTCATCTATCTTTATTTCCGGACAGCCCCATCCATTTATCATGCCACTTATCATGCCGTTTATCACTCAGCTTGGATTCACTCAGGAAGTGTTACATGTTCGGTATTTGGGGCTCCCATTAACAACCAAGCGCATGACTCGCTTGGACTACATACCTTTGGTGGACCGTATTCGGTCTCACATGTCTTCTTGGTCCACGAATTTACTTTCTTTTGCAGGACGGTTACAACTCATCAAGTCAGTCATTATCAGCATGGTCAACTTCTGGCAATCTGCTTTCCGCCTACCTAAGAGTTGTCTTCGGGAGATCAACAGCCTATGCAGTAATTTTCTTTGGTATGGTTCGCCAACAAATCATCACTCGGCTAAAGTTGCTTGGGATGATGTGTGCAAACCTCTGAATGCCGGCGGTTTGGGTCTTCGACGGTTAGAGGATACTTCCATTGTATTCTCTCTCTTTCTCATTTGGCGTCTACATGTTCCTAACTGTTCTCTATGGGCTACATGGATACACCGGTATCTAATTCGCAATTCTACTTTTTGGGATCCGTCCCTCTCTGATCGTGGCTCTTGGATATGGCGGAAACTTTTACATCTTCGGCCCACTTCGTCCTGGTTCTTACATAAACGAATAGGGAATGAACGTCACACCTCTTTCTGGTATGAATCTTGGTCCCCCATTGGTATTCTATTTGATCTTGCAGGTACCGTGGGATTTAGGGAGCTGAATCTTCCCCATCGCGCATTTGTGGCTGATGCCGTCTCACACCAACGATGGTGTCTTCGTCGTTCCAGAAATCCAATACATCGGGATTTGTATGATCGCCTACTCCACATTCCACCGCCTACTTCAAGCATGGTTATGGATCAACCACTTTGGAATCATGGGACTGAATTCAAAGATTGGTTCTTTGCCACTAAAACCTGGAAACAGCTAAGTCTTTCTCATCCTCTCCTACCATGGTCTCACACAATTTGGTTTGCACAATATGTACCGAGGTTTGCTTTCATTTCATGGCTTGCTGTTCTTGACAGGTTAGCCATAGGGAGACGGATGCGCACATGGGGACGATATCAACCGTGTGTTTTTTGCGGGGAACCAGATGAATCTCATGGTCATCTGTTCTTCGCATGCCCTTACACATATACACTTTGGACGGACTTAGTTTGGCCTTTGCTTTGTCACCGCCTCACTCCAGATTGGTCAGCTACGTTACGAGCCCTCCGTCATTCCACATATTTCCGAAAAGAGGTGGTCCTCCTCAGACTTTGCTTTCATACCGCGATTTACTATATCTGGCGCGAACGGAATGCACGAATCCATGATACACCTCCGGTCTCCTGCACCCATCTACGATCTCGCATTGTTCGGGTCATCACTGATCGGTTGGTTAGTCTCCATTACCCATCGACGTCGGCGTACCATTTCCTACTGGTTCATTGGCTTCAGATTCATGCCTAGCGGTTTTGGCAATTCTCTTCCTACTTCTTGGATCGTTTGTACTCTTTTTCCTGCTTCTAGTTTTATCTCATAGGGTTTTCTAGATTCAGGTTTTAACGAGGCAAACCAAGACCATACTACCACCTAAGACATCCATGGCTAGCCACTTCTTATTTCATCAGCTATTGGTTTCTTTACGTTTTCCGTATTGATTTGTCTCTTTGTAAATAATACTCTTTTATTTTTTGGTCAATAAATTTAATATTTCATCAAAAAAAAATAATAGTATAGATAATTGAATTTAGCAAGCAAGTTGGTTTGTGAAAAAAATAGAAACCAAAAACGAATCAGCAAAGGTCACAAACATTTATGGAATGGCTTTGGACTTCTCGTATGTCACCCACGATAAGTGGGCCTTGGCAACAGAACCTTCCAAAACTTAAGCAATACGTTGTTTTTTTATATAACATTTTGTCAACGCTTAAGCTATAAGATTTTTTTTTTTGAGGACAGCCGTCTAAGATTTTCTTTGATGACTATGGTGTTCTAGGCCAAAGTTCATACATCTCCATAAAATAAAGTTTAAATCGTATTTTATAATTTTTAATAGACAATTTTTAATATGAATCGAACATGTGACTTTTTAAATCTCTACGTTTTCATGATTTAAGGGTTTTTACTAGAGAACTCATCGTTTGTAAGCCTATAGGATATTAAAAAGAATAATTTGCTATGTGAACTTATGTTAGAAGTTTCGTTTACTAGTAAAGTCAAATTATTATATGGATATCTCACTAATTGAATCGATTTGTGGAAGTAAGTGAGTTGAATTAGACAATATGACTCAATGAATACAAAAACAAGATGTGAAATTGATTTGTAGATCTTAAAAGTCAATATTGAATTCTTCCAACTTAGATGATAACTAAAATTGTGGAGTAATAAACTAATATACATATTAAAATTTATAAGTTGGGTGGAATATTTATACAACGACTATAAAATGTTTAGAAATGGTTTAAGTAAACTAGTGATTAATAACATATAAACGATACAACTCCCAAAACAAAAACAAAAAGGTAACAACTTTAAAATTTGAATGGTAATATATAAAAGGATTAATCATGTTTATAAATAAAACATCACTCGTGACGATCGAAGACTTCTAATGGTTAATTGGTAAAACTAGTGGGTGTGAAAACATAAGTTCAGTAGATACAATATTAAAATATTATCACATCACGCAGAAGCAAATTTAAAATGTGCATGAGATTATTACAATGATACATTAATTAATCCAACTAATTATCTTTTAGCTTTTTGAATAACTAACTTGAATTTTGAAAAGTAGTCATATATATTCATACGACAGGAAACTTAAGTCCGAAGTCCAAAAGATGTTGAATATAAGAAAAAAAAAGCATAAACATAGTGAGGAAATGCAGATAAATTCGTAGCATCTGTGACCAATAATCCATTCAAAGTCTTGCTTCGTAACAAAGTTATGTTCATATCTGTCTTTGTGACAATATTTTCAACATTTCATACATTCATACTATATACTATACAATGAAACGAATTTTTTATGAATATGGTCAAAAATCTGTTGATTTTTAAAAATACTAAAAAAATAGGATTTGTTTATATTTTTCACAATTTTTTATAAACAAATTAAATTATACATAGAAGAAAAACTTCTCAACTTTATTAATAAGATTCAATATCAATAACAATTGAACAAAACTCTAGACATAAGTATTATGAAAAAAATTAACTAATATAAAAAAATTTATTTTTTAAAAAGGGTACTTTATAACAAATTTTGTAAATATATATTTTTATTTTGTGAATTGTGAATAATCACGTAGTATATCTTGAATAATAAAAATTATGAATAGTAAATTATTTGTATGAATGATTAATTATTCGTGTAAATAGTAAATTACTTTTATGCATGGTAATTTTTCATGTGAATACTAAATTACTTTTTTGAATGGTAAATTGCTTATGTTAATGAACAGAAATAAATTTTTCTAAACTGAAAAAATACATATTTCTCAAATTAGAAAAAATATATATACTCTAAATAAGTAAATAAACAAAAATACTCAATTTGCAAGAATACTCAAGTATTATTTATAAAAAATCATAATTATGAAAAAACTCTTAATATAACAATAAAGTCTTATGTAATTAACGAATTAAATAATAAGGTTATTTAATATTCCAAAATATATGTTGCATCACTGCTTATAGTTGCAACTAATTCAATTTTACATTGGGCAATGCTAACTGAATAATGTTTTCATGATATTGGACTATTTGAAAGACTTTCTTCATAGTCATAACTCGTGATGATAAATAACAATTTGACTTCTAAAGTCAAGTCTTTATAGTTTCAGGTTATTCGATACAGAAAATAAAAATAAAAATCCTTTTACTTTGACCAAAAAAATCGTTTTATCAAATATATTAGGTGAACCATCGTAATCATTATATTGGAATAAAATGTGTACTTAGGCTATTTCACAGAAACTTTGGGGGAAATTGCTGCAGCCATTACACTAATCACAATTTTTTGCTTTTTAATTTATTTATTTTTGTCGTCTATTTTCCTTTTTTTTTTAATAATTTGGTTTTTTGATGGTTTTTAAGTCATACAAAATTGGTGTCAGTTAATCATCATGATCATAAAAGAACTAATCAGTTTTCCAGCGAAGAAGATAAAAGAATCTACTCGATTAATGTGAAATCTAAGAAGATATATTAAAATATAATTGTTTTTTTTATTAAAATAGAATTGCTTCTTCCAAAATAGTATTTTATGCAAATAGAAGATAATTCTTCTTTTTAAAATAAAATACAAAATTTGTGATTTTGGAAAAATAACATTGGTATTGTGGTGAATTTTTCCAATGTAATAGTAACAGTTTACGAAAACTAATTTTAAATAAGAGTTTTCCTATAATTCATTACTCGTACCTTTATATTTTTTGTCATATTAGTTTATGAATTACAACAGATTTGTTCAAAAACTTAACATTTTCCTAACAAACGATTACATTCACATAATATTCACATAATAAGTAGTCAAATTCAATCTAGTAACAAAATAATGTAAGTGATAACTATTAGTCCATTTGTTATTCTGTAATAATAATCTTGTTTTACAGGCGATTTTCTATATTTAAATCCAAAACTCTTTTGTATCAAATTATTGTGTTATCAGTGATAAAATATGATAGAATATGAAAAATATAAAGATGATAGAAAAAATCGATTATGAAATGAATAGATGAAGAGAATAGAGAAGATTAACTTGTATTAGGATTAGAAAAATAAAGGAGGCTACAAGAGTTTATATAAATTATTACAAAGTAAATTAGGGCTTCAGATTTCTTCAAAAGGGCCTACTTTCCTTCTTTTTCTTTTTCAACAGTCCTCCTCAAGCTTAGCCAGAGAATAGATGATATGACTAAGCTTGGAACCATAAGTTTACCTCATTAAAAACTTCAACAAAGAAAACCATGTGGGACAAACTTTTACTGAGGGAAAAAAAGTATAAACCTTCTGGCCTGGGGAACGAGTACTCATGTCATGATGGCTAGCTTTTACACTAACTTTATCTTTATCCCTTTGTAATCATTCAGCTTTCAACCTTCTGGTCTTTTCGATGTAGAGAGAAAGTAGCACTTCTACCAGATTACTTGTGAACTATCACTTGACTTCTCAAGTTTACAAGCTTCTCTCTGAAGCTCTTTGTGCTTATTCAAAATAACACAGTTGTTCTGATGATACTTGGAGGCGGTAAGTTAGACAACTCTTTTCCACCAGGTACTCAAGAGTACTCATTTATATCTTCTAGTCTTTGACTAGTTTGGTGAGTCTAAGCTTCTCGTGGATGAACTTGCATACACTTATACTTGCTGCTTTGGTGAAGATATCGACCAAGTGATTGGAGCTCTTTGTGTAGCAAGGTAAGATTACTTTCTTTTCTACCATTTCTCTGACCTTGTGGCAATCTAACTCCACATATTTGGTTCTTTCGTGAAACACTGAATTGGATGTGATGTGAATAGCTGCTTGATTATCGCAATGCATGGTGATAGGATCCCTCTGGTCAACACCTAAGTCTTTGAGAAGATCTTTAAGCCACATCAACTCGGTTTTAAGCTTTCTTATGGCTCTATATTCGACTTTAGCCATTGATAGCGCCACAGTCTTTTGCTTATTTGACTTCCAAGTGACTAAGTTTCCTCCTACAAAGGTACAATACACTGTCGTTGATTTCCTATCATTCTTGTCTCCTGCCAAATATGCGTCACAATAGCTCATGGTTTCTGTGTTTTTGTTATAGCCCATCCATATGCCTTGTCCGGGAGCACCTTTGAGATACTTGAGAATTCTCTCAACCATGTTCCAGTGGTGATTCTTTGGAACTTGCATATGTTGACTTACCTGATTCACAACAAAAAATATCATGTCGTGTAATTGTAAGTAGATTAGCTTACAAACAAGTCGTCTATAGAGTGTTGGGTTTTCGTATGGTTGATCTTTGATCTCCCCCTTTCGGATCACTTTATATATTTCTTCAAGTGGATTTTTTGCAGGTTTGGAACCTAATTTACCTGTCAAAGAAAACAAATCCAACGCGCACTTCCTTTGGGATATAAACAAGCCTTCCTTTGTTCTATATATTTTTATCTAAAGGAAGTACTTTAGTTCACCCAAATCTTTAATGTCAAAAAACGGATTTGAGATTGAGTTTAGCGACTTGGACACCTACCTTGTCATTTCCTGTAATGATCATATCATACAAATACAAGAATCAATACTATACCTTTTTGACTCTTTGAAGTGAACAATAACTGATCAATTTCATGTCTATTGAACTCTTTTGCCTTTAAGGTTGTGCTGAAATTTGATACCAAGCTCTTGGAGATTGTTTCAAGCCATAGACAACCTTTTTAGCTTTAGAATCTTACCTGGTGAACACAAGGTTGAACAACGTGGAGGTGGAGTCATATATACTTCTTCTTCTAGTTCTCCTTGAAGAAATGCATTCTTAACATCCATCTGCCATAAGTCCCACTCGAGATTCGTAGCTAGTGAGAATACAACCCGTACAGTATGGAGCTTGGCTACCGGTGCAACGTATCAAGATAGTCTGATGTGAGCATGGATGAACCAGAACCTGAACCAGAGCTTGAACCAGAGCAGCTTGAACCTGAAGGAAGGATCATGAGATCAAAGGCAAGAGAGCTAGCAAATCAAGCCCACGTGATGCTACATTCACAACTAGAAGATCAAGCCTGCGAAACATACCAACTGTTCAGGCTTGTCACTCCAGAAGAACCAGCTTTGTGATCGGCTAGCTAAGTGGGTAATTCCTGCACTCTTTTGTCCTTAGTCGAGATGATCGCTTTTCCCCACATTGGGTTTTTGGTCAATCACTAAGGTTTTAACGAGGCAAGTTATCCACTTCTGTTAAAGCTTTCTGAGAAGAATTTGGCATAAGTATTTTTATAAATACTTGACGAAATAAAGAAGTCTTCTAGAAGCTAACACTTGCCTTCCAAGGCACATCTTCTAGAAGCTTTCTATTTTATTTACAAGTCTTGTAGTTTTCTTTAAAACTTTATGTTGTTTTTCTTTTAGAAGCTTGCACGCTTCGTAGTTCTGGCTTATGTTAGAAAGCCCTAAGGCTCATGTGCCTATTTATAATTTTCAAACTCCCTTGTTTCTCTTTAGCAAAGTTTATGTCGAAATCAAGTTTGTTCTAGGAACAATTGTTAAACTCTTGCTCATTGGATTTAGAATCCCGACAATCTGTATATGTAATAGATTCAGAAAAGCTTGCACTTGCTTGATTGTTTATCTCATAAGACAATCAAGTTCTCTTTCAATTCTCTTCTCTCACAATCACACAAATCATCCTCTTTTCTTCTCATATACCATCGGCTAAGACTATACCACAAGTCTCGACCATCTCACCATTACGCAACCATCCAAGGCATTCAAGCATCAATCCAAGTCTGTTTCAGCCTTATGTCGAAGCTTTCTTGTCCAATCTTCAAGCCACAAATCCAATCGTACAATAACTTAAAGCCCAAGGCTTGTCCGAGAATTCACCTAGGCTATCTGAGGCCTATACCAAGTCCGAGAATCACTTATTAGTTGCTGTTGTGATCGAGTCTTTGTCAGAGTTGATCCAGGAGCGTATCAAGTGGTATCAGAGCTAAATCTGTACCAAAGGCTGAGCAAAACCCTAACCCTAATCTCTTGTTTTTTTAAATTGTTGCGAAAGTTTCTGGTTTTGTTGAAGAACCCTAGGATTGCATCTAGTTTAATTTTAAAGAATTAGAATCTTGAATCTAATTAGGTTATTAATTTATTTGCTTTAATTAGTTTGCATATAGATCACCTAGAATTTTCAGAATTAGTTTGCATATAGATCACTTAGAATTTTCAGAATTAATTAAACCTGAAATCGAATTATCTATGTTTGTTGATTAGTTTCGTAAGATCCCATTACTTTTGCAAGTTCTTGGTATTTCAGGTACCATGGCACTCTCTGCAGAAGCTATGGAGTCTTTGAATCGATTGATAAATCAACAAATCAAAGACAACAATGCCATCCTTATACAACAGATTGAACTACCTAATGAGAAGGTGGATACTACGAAGTTAGAAAAGAAGTCGAAGTGGTGGACATTCATCTCCAACTCCTACACCTTCTGAATTTAACCGGATTGCTAAAGGAAAAGCACATCTCGGAGAGTCCTCTAGACCGATCAAAGAAGGTCCAAATTTCAGAACCAAATCTGGTCCGAAAGTGTCTAGAGACCGTGAACCACACATTGGAACAGAACGTGAGTCTTCTGAGGAAGAAGAGGTGTCGGACCATAGCTATGGTAGCACCATTCGACATAGAGGTCCAAGACCTAACCGAGACTTTCTTGATCCTGCACATCAGCATTTGAAACATATCAAGATCAAGTTCCCATCATTCCTTGGCACGAATGAACCTGAAGTCTATCTTGACTGGGAAAGGAAGATGGAATCCAACTTCCTATGTCAAGGACCATACAACATTAACAAAGTCAAAATCGCTGTTTCAAAATTAAGTGGTTATGCTTTGTTGGTGGGAACAACTAGGAGTTGTTAGAGTAAGATCTCGAGAGCCTCCCATAACTACTTGGGATGAGCTAACGGTTCAGATGAGGCGAAAATTTGTTCCAGCCTACTATCACCGAGAATATTGAGCAAGCTTCGCAAGCTAGTTCAAGGAACAAGAACCGTTCGGGATTACTTTCAAGAGCTTGAAACTCTCTTAATTCGAGCTGATCTAAGTGAAGGTGAAGACATGTTCATGTCTCGGTTTCTAGGAGGTCATAACCGAGATATCCAAGACAAGTTAGAGCTTCAGAGCTATCAAGATATGGAAGAGATGGTTCACAAGGCTAAACTGATTGAAGCTCAGAATAAGAGGCAGTTTTTCAAGCCAAGCTTTTCACCACCAACCTCTAAACCGAAGGATTTCTCTACTCTAAGGCATAGTTTCAATCCGAAACCAGCCCCATATAGAGAATAAATAAAAAATACTAAGGTAAAATCGCGGATTGGAACCACCTTAAGTCAAACTCGGTGTTTCAAGTGTCAAGGCATGGGGCATTATGCAAGATAGTGTCCCAACAAAAAGGTATTCCTTCTCAGAGATGATGGAGAGATAGTTCCTGAAGAAGAATCAGACATTGGGTCCGAAACCGAAGAAGAAGAAGCATTAGCAGTTGTGGGTGAATTGTTGGTTACAAGAAGAACTCTAAGTGTGCAAAATCAGATTGAAGAAGCATGCCAAAGAGAGAATCTATTCCACACTCGATGTTTCATACAATCCAAGGTCTGTTCTTTGATCATTGATGGTGGAAGCAGTACTAATGCAGCTAGTGAAGTTATGGTTCAAAAGCTCAATCTGAAAACTATTCCTCATCCACATCCATATAAGCTACAATGGCTTAATGATGGAGGAGCTCTAACCGTAACCCACCAGGTCCTAATCAATTTTTCGATTGGGAAGTATGAAGATGAAGTGCTTTGTGACGTTTTGCCTATGGGGTTAAGCCATGTTCTTTTGGGAAGACCTTGGCAATCAGATCGGAAAGTCATACATGATGGGTTCACTAACAAGCACAGTTTCAAGTTTAAAGGTAGAAGAATCACGCTGGTTCCATTTACTCCTACCAAAATCTATCAAGATCATATGCAAATCAATCAAAAAGAAAAGGAGAAGATTTCGACCAACCTCTACATAAACCACAATGAGTTTTCTAAACTCTATGACTCTGAACTTACTTGCTTTCTATTCATCTGCAAAGATGCTATTGAGATCCCTAACCCAACACAGGAATTACCGAGTGAAATGAATGAGATATTGCAGGAATACAGTGATGTTTTTCCTGAAGAAATTTTGTAGGGTCTTCCACCTATACGTGGAATAGAGCATCAGATTGATCTAGTTCCCAGTTTAGCTCTACCAAACCGACCAGCATATCGTACCAATCCAACCAAAACCAAGGAGCTTCAGAAGCAAGTTGAAGAGCTTATAAGCAAGGGACAAATCCAAGAATCCCTTAGTCCATGTGCTGTCTCGGTTTTGCTTGTACCAAAGAAAGACGGAACCTGGCGAATGTGTGTAGATTGTCGAGCCATCAACAACATTACGGTGAAGTACCGACATCCAATCCCAAGATTGGATGACATGTTAGACGAGCTAAGTGGATCAAAAATCTTCACCTTGCTGGTCACTTCGGAGTCACTAAAACACTCCTCGGATTGCAATCTAAGTTTTATTGGCCGAACATGAGAAAGGATGTTGAGAAAATCTGCGAGAGATGTGCAACATGCAAGCTATCTAAGAGCAGAACGCAACATACTGGGTTATATACTCCTCTCCCTATCCATTCTCAACCTTGGACTGATATATCGATGGATTTTGTGATTGGTTTGCCTTGGACCAGAAATGGTCGAGATTTGGTATTCGTTGTTGTTGATAAGTTTAGTAAGATGGCACACTTCATAGCTAGCCACAAAACCGATGATGATGTGAGTGTAGCTAATCTGTTTTTCAAGGAAGTTGTAAGGCTGCATGGAATGCCTCAGACTATAGTCTCAGACCGAGACACAAAGTTTCTGAGTCACTTTTGGCGGACTCTTTGGGTGAAACTAGGAACAAAGCTTTCATTCTCTATAACTTGTCATCCACAAACCGATGGACAAACAGAACTTATCAACAGGTCATTATCAACGCTCTTAGGAGCCATGATCAAGAGCAATTTAAAGGCATGGGAAGAATGTCTTCCCCGCGTGGAGTTTGCTTACAATCACGCTAAGCATTCTTCAACTCTATTTTCTCCTTTTGAAATTGTTTATGGCTTTAATCTCAATTCCCTCTAGACTTGATTCCTTTGACTAAGAGAGAACGTTGCAGTGTTAATGGTAAAAGGAAAGCGGAGCAGATTCGGAAACTACATGAGCAAGCTATGATCAACATAAAGAAGAAGACACAACAATATCAAAAGCATGCCAACAAAGGGCGAAAGAAGATGTTGTTTGAAGTTGGCGATTTGGTGTGGCTTCATCTGCGAAAGGATAGATTTCCAGAAGAAAGAAAATCCAAGTTGAAGCCGCGAGTTGATGGACCCTTTGAAGTCATTCAGAAGGTCAACGACAATGCCTACAGAATCGACTTAAAAGGGAAGTACCAAACCTCTAGTTCATTCAATGTTTCTGATTTGATTCCTTATATTGCCGATTCCAATTTGAGGTCAAATCGTTTTTAAGAAGGGGAGGATGATGTGAGCATGGATGAACTAGAACCTGAACCAGAGCTTGAACCAGAGTAGCTTGAACCTGAAGGAAGGATCACGAGATCAAAGGCAAGAGAGCTAGCACATCAAGCCCACGTGATGCTACATTCACAACTAGAAGATCAAGCCTGCGAAACATACCAACTGTTCAGGCTTGTCACTCCAGAAGAACCAGATTTATGATCAGTTAGCTAAGTGGGTAATTCATGCACTCTTTTTTCCTAGTCGAGATGATCGCTTTTTCCCGCATTGGGTTTTTGGTCAATCACTAAGGTTTTAACGAGGCAAGTTATCCATTTCCGTTAAAGCTTTCTGAGAAGAATTTGGCATAAGTATTTTTATAAACACTTGGCGAAATAAAGAAGTCTTCTAGAAGCTAACACTTGCCTTCCAAGGCACATCTTCTAGAAGCTTTCTATTTTATTTACAAGTCTTGTAGTTTTCTTTAAAACATTATGTTGTTTTTCTTTTAGAAGCTTGCACGCTTCGTAGTTCTGGCTTATGTTAGAAAGCCCTAAGGCTCATGTGCCTATTTATAATTTTCGAACTCCCTTGTTTCTCTTTAGCAAATTTTATGTCGAAATCAAGTTTGTGCTAGGAACAATTGTTAAACTCTTGCTCATTGGATTTAGAGTCTCGGAAATCTATATTTGTAATAGATTCAGAATAGCCTGCACTTGCTTGATTTTTTTATCTCATAAGACAATCAAGTTCTCTTTCAATTCTCTTCTCTCACAATCGCACAAACCATCCTCTTTTCTTCTCATATACCATCGGCTAAGACTATACCACAAGTCCCGACCATCTCACCGTTACGCAACCATCCAAGGCATTCAAGCATCAATCCAAGTCTGTTCCAGCCTTGTGTCGAAGCTTTCTTGTCCAATCTTCAAGCCATAAAGCCAACCGTATAATACCTTAAAGCCCAAGGCTTGTCCGAGAATTCACCTAGGCTATCTGAGGCCTATACCAAGTCCGATAATCACTTATTAGTTTTTGTTGTGATCGAGTCTTTGTCAGAGTTGATCCAGGAGCGTATCATAGTCCTTCCCATATGTCTGAGTAAAGCCTCATGCCCCAGGTCTTGCTTTATACCTTTCTAAGTCTTTATTACTCTTGTACTTGATCGTGAAAATATACCTTGAGCTAACCGTCGTCTTTCCTTTAGGCAAGTCGATTTCATCCCAAGTTTTATTAACCATCATTGCTTTGTCTTCCTCTCCAACAACTTCTCTCCATTCTTTGATTCCCATTTCTTCTTCATAAGTCTCTGGAACAAAGTTTGCATCGAGTTTTCCCAAGAAGACTTGATGTTTTTCAGGGAATGATGCAAGAGAACAATGCTTAAATTGGATGAGCGGCTGAGTTGTTGTTGTAGTAGACTTTGCCATCTTTCCGTTTAGAGGGAAACTTAGGTCTAGTACTTCTTCTTAGTTGGACTGGTTCTGGTTCGGTTTTGTTCTCGGTTTCAGATTCATCTCCATCTTGAGCATGAACAACTGGATGGTCTTCGTCTTCATTGTGGGATGAAAGAGAATTTGTTTCAACAGTACTTTTCTCTCCCTCATGATCAAGATGGGGATGATTTTTAGCTTCTGTTGTAGTCTGGACACGAGCTTTTTTGTCGTCACTATCTTCATGTAGATCAATACCAAGGTTTTTCATCAAGTTCTTGAGGTTTGTAGCTCTATCTAAGACCAATTCATATATGTATTTTATACTTCCCCAATCTTTGTCTTCATAGAGCCATGTACTTCAATAGACTTTACATCTCTAGAGATCATGACTCGTCGATTTTCTGGAACATAACACTTATACCCCTTCTGAGTGCTTGAGTAGCCGATGAACATGGCTTTGACACTCTTTGGTTCGAGTTTGTTCCTTAGATTATCTGGAATCATGACATAATATACACAACCAAACACACGTAAGTGATTAAGATATGGTTTGCTATTATTGAGAACCTGATAAAGAGATAGATCATCTAGGATTTGTGTTTGTATCATGTTGATGAGATGACACGCCATGATCACAGCATCTGGCCAAAAAAATTTTGGAACATTGTTGTGAAACATCATGTCCCTAGTGATCTCCATTATATGTCTATTCTTCCTTTCGGCTACAACGTTCTGTTGAGGTGTATATGGAAAACTAGTTTGATGTATGATTCCATGATTTGCGAGATGGTCTTTGAACGCACTACTCTTGTACTCTCCTCCGTTATATGACCTGAAAACCTTAATTCTTTCATTGTATTGGTTAGTCACATAACATTGAAAATTCTTGAATGCTTCTGTAACCCTATCTTTTGATGCAAGCAAAGTTACCCAAGTATATTTCAATTTTTCATCTATAAATGTAACGAATTATTTATGGTTCTCTCTAGATGCACTTGGAGAAGACCAAACATCAGAATGAACAAGATCAAAACATTTTTCATAAACCACATTTGATTTGGGAAAACTGAATGACTATGTTTTCCAAGAATACACGTTTCGCAATCAAAAGATTTATTAAACTTAACACCTGGAAATATCAAACTTAAAGCTTTACAAAAGCAATAGAAAATTTTGCAGATAAATTGCGGCTTGAGTTCAACTCTTCGAGTACATAAAGATCTCCTTTAGTTGCTCCCTGACCAATCACGACTCTGGAACTAATATCCTGAAACCAAAATTAGTTAGGGCTAAAAATAACCAAGCAATTTAAATTTGTAGCAATTCGTTTAACAGATACAAGGTTGGAGGTAAAACTCGGTATGAATAAAAATTGAGATTCCCTACCAAATAGATTCATATTACCTAGTCCTTTAACCGGAAATTTACTACCGTTTGCTATGATTACATTACCTAAAGCAAGTTTTATATTGCTAACCATATTTACATTACTAATCATATGATGACTTGCTCCAGAATCTATGATAATTGGTTTAACAATGTTCTGAGAAATTTCAGCATTTAAAGAGATACATGAAATCTTACCAGACCCTTTCAAGGCTTTAGTGAGAGCATCAAGGTCAGACTTCTTCACGTACTCATCCTGGAATGAAACTATGGATGTGCTGGCTTCCTCAACCTTGTAACTTGAACTTGTTCCCTTTATTTTTCTTCTTGAGAGTAGTTAGCTTTGGAATCCTTGAACTTGCTTGGCTTAAGATGTGGATGAAGAATCCAACACTTCTCCCTGATGTGACCCTTCTTCTTGCAGTGATTACACATAAGACTCTTCCTCTCTTCATATGGCTTGTAACTCACCTTGTTCGCTAGTGCTAGATCTTTACCTTTTTCTTTCTTGCTAGAGAATAGGCTTAAGGATCCATGTTCTTTCTGAAGCTTTGCACAAACTTCATCAAGTTGTAGCTTATCTGATATGAGGATATGTTGAGTTACGTCCTTATAGGATGGGTTTAAGGTGAGGAGAAGACTAAAGACTTGATTTTTCTCTTTCTTCACTAGGATCTCAGATGGATCTGTAGTCACGGGTCTAAGCATCTCATACTCAGTCAAAAGTGATTTAAATCTCATAAAGTGTTTTGAGAAATCCATGTCTTCCTGTGCCAACTCGTTGATGGCTTTCTAAACTTCATACACCCGGCTCAGATTTGAGAGATTACCGAACACCTTTTGTAGAGAATCCCATAGATCCTTTACAGTGCTGCAATAGGAATATCCTTCAAGCAAATGTGGATCTAGGGTTTTTTGAATGATGTTGAGGGCTTTGTTGTTCTCTTGGAACCACTTTTCCTCTTCAGCAGTGAGCTCTTTATCACCTTTTGCTTTGATTTATTTAGTAGAATACTTATGTGTAACCACATGATTCCATAAACCACGACCACGTAGATAAGTTCTGAGATTTCGAGTCTATAGAAGATAGTTAATCCCCTTGAGAGTTACGAGTTTATGCCTTGAATCTTCCTTGTCTTCCATTGAAGAAATTCGGATCGGGCAGTTACACGATGAGATCGATTTAGGGTTCGATCGATTTAGGGATTGTAAAAAAGATTAGGATTTGTGCAGAAACGAGATTAGGAGCTTATTGCTCTGATACCATGATAGAATATGATAAATATAAGGATGATAGAAGAATCGATTATGAGAATGAAGAGAATGGAGAAGATTAACTTGTATTAGGTTTAGAAAAATAAATGAGACCACAAGAGTTTATATAGATTATTACAAAGTAAATTAGAGCTTCAAGTTTCTTCAAAACGGTCTATTTTCCTTCTTTCTCTTTTCAACAATAAGTTTAAATCGACTTTAAGTAGGACATCCAAACAAAATATTAGTATTATCCCCTAAACTTTTACATTAGTATATATGTATATTAGTTGGCCTCTATACCGTTGAACAAAAGTTATATATAAGAAACGGACTATAAAATTTCATAAATCTCTGAATCGGCCATATTTTCAAAAATGTATTAGGTTCCAAAACCCATTAATAACAAGAACGTCTAAAGTAGAAGTCGAATGTCCCACTACGTGTACAGATAGAATGAATCTAGTTCATATTGTAGCTAGAGACATTCGTAAATGACATTATTTAGTAGCTAAGTGAAAGGATATTCACACATTTTGTTGTATGCGTGGTTCATTATGACAGAGTTAATGCTTCCATAATAGTTCCATATGTTAACCGCTTCAGGATTCAAGGATTTGAGACATATCCACCCGATAAAACCGCTTTACACTAGAAATATGAAAGATATTGAATAATCTTCTTGAGGAGCTGATCTCATATATGCCAATATATATATATATATAAATAAATGATACAGTTGGGGTTGTATTGTTATAACAATATTTCTATATTCTAGGGAATATTCATTTACATTTTAACACTCTCTCGTAGTTTTAGCATTTGGTTCTCATAAGTTAAAACTTGATCTAAAATTGAGAAATAACGCCACGGAGATGTCACTCCCTTAAAAATGTCGGCATATTGTTGAGAAGATGGAACATGGAAAAATCGCACTTGGCCAATTGCAACCTTTTCTCAAACAAAGTGATTATTGATATCTATGTGTTTAGTCCATTGATGTTTAACCGGATTAGATGACATGTAGCATACTTATATTGTAGCAATATTTATTGTTGCACGAGGTAGCGGCACATGTAGCTCAAGAAAGAGATTGCAAAGCCAATCGGCTTCAAAGACAGCTCTAGCTACACCCTTATATTATGCCGCAGTAATACATCTTGAAATAGTTTGTTGTCTTTTGAAATATCAAGAGATCAAATTATCACCATGATATACACAATACCCGGAAGTAGAGCATCATGTAGTTGGACATCCAACCCAATCGACATCAGAGTAGGTTGTGAAGGATGTTTGCAACGGTTGAGTCGTGATCACCACTACTGAATGGGATTGGAAATATGGACGGAGCTTACTTGCCGAAATAACTACAACAACGGCTAGCTTTTCGGCTATCATGTATCTTGTCTCCAGAGAAACTAAGCTCTTACTCACGTAAAAGACTGGTCTTTGGTTTGCTCCATCTTCTTGGATTAATAGCCCATTCACCACCATAGGAGAAACCGCAACATATAAGTATAAGGTTTCCCCATGTACTAGTATTGCCAACACAGGTGGGTTAGCACGGTAACTCTTCAACTCTGCAAACGCGCTCTCGCATTAATCATCCCATAGAAATTGCTTGTTCCCCTATAAGAACTGAAAGAATTGAAGAAATTTTTCCATCGATCGCGAGATGAATCTGTTTAGCGCAGTGATTTTCCCTGTCAGATGTTGGACCTTCTTTAGCGTCCTTGGTGAAGGTATTGAGAGAATCGACATTATTTAGTTAGGATTCGCTTGGATCTCTGTCTCAGCTAAGAAGTAGCCCACAATTCCTCTGAGGTGACTGCAAAATTGTACTTCCCTGGGTTTAGCTTCATCCCAAACTGATTGAGGGTTTCAAAGCACTTCAAGAGATGTTTCACATGAGGTACTCTTATCGTCTTAAACTTCTTGTAGAGGGAAACCTTTTCTTCTTCGATAATGATCCAATTTTCGGAGTGACAGAGTGCGTCTTTGATCATCTTCAGCTTCTGAATCGTCTGGTCAAAGCGAAATGGGGACTCGTGCCAAAGTCCATGTTTAAGGGCAAACAACACTGTCGATTCGCTTACGCCAACTGCTTTTGTCTTGAAACTCTTGAAGCGCTCCGTGAAACTTCAGAGCAATTCATTTGGACCTTGATTTATAGTCCAAAGTTCAGGCATCCGAGGTTCATTTTTCCATGAAAATGGAGTAGTGCTTCAGGAACACCATCGACAACTATGTAAAGTTGTCGATCGAACCTCCATCAAGCTGAGAAAACCACTTCATAGATGATCCCATCTGGTTTTCAATGAAGAGTCTGTAGTATCATGCATATTTCTCTTCTACGCTGACGTGTGCTCGGCTCATGGCGATCCTGATGGTTGTCATGTGTGCCTTTGGGTATGAGTTCCTGTAACATCCCTGAACTTCCTAAAGTACGACGGGCTCGAACTTAGCCTTAGGATTTGGCTAAGGAAATTTGGCTTAGAAAGGGAGAATCTGAATGTTATGCTTAGCCATTAAACATAGAATATTCAAATGGCTAAGTAAGGGATCGCGGGGTAGCTCATTGGCTCGGGTCTAGCTCGAGAAAGCTGAAGTAACGTGCTAAGGTAGCTGGATTAGCTGGATTATAGCTCAGCTTAGCTCAGTCCAGCTCAAGCTAGTTCAAGCCAGCTAGTCTAGCGAAGTGAACTGGACATTAGCAGGGCAGTTTGGGCCGAGCTTGGCAGTTGAGCGGTTATGCATAACTCGCACCAGTTCTAAAAATCATGCATGTTCAAAAAGGCACAAGTTGGCATGACGGTTTTGGAGGGTTATAAGCCACTCTTTAAATAGAGCGCCTTGGAGCTCATTTCCGCGCATACAGAGAACACACCAAAAATATCTAAAATTTGACTAAGGCATTGGTGCGGTCTAAGGATCAACGTTAGGCATGATAAAAAACGGACGGGCATATCGTGAGTCTAGTCAGTCCAAGTGGGAAAGATGGCTGGTTTGGTGCATAATTCACTGCATAAGACTAAGGTGAGTGCAAACGCACCGCGGCTTTGGCTGAGGCTCCATCTCTAATCTATTCCATCATTTATGTCACTTCAAACGACTAAGTCTGTAAGTGATGGTTTGTGCGGATGGTCATGCGCAATTCAATATCTCTGCATGGTTGCATTTCATGGAAACGAACTGATTAAATGAATAAATGGATTTCCGGTTAGTCTGATGATTTGGACTGAAGGTGAGGCATACGGGACAAGTGTATGGGGAACGGGTAATTCCACTAGAACTTACCCAGTCTAGCCAAGACCCTTGGTTTGAATCCGCGGACTGTCTGGACATCCTGAAAAGTATAAGTGACTCAAAAATGAACCAAACTGAATGAAAACTTAAATTAAACGATTAAGGAAATCTAAATTTCTTCACTAAGTAATAATTTGATTACTTATGCCTCTATCTTTTTCAGGGACTAAAGGGGATAGGGATTTGGTGCGAGACTGAAGGTTGGATCGAAGAGTGGTGTACACAAAGTGGGATAGTTGTTAGGATCGATATTATTTTACTTGTCATAGACTTTAGTAGCAAAATGAACAAGTGTATTGAATCATATTTTTATTAATAAAGATCACTCTTCATTTCCATTGCATTCATATAGTCTCAATGTACTTATGGCTTAACAAATCCAACGAACCTCATATGAAATTAAATTAAAAACGGCTAAGACCTAAAACAGACTGATTGGCCCAAGTCACTTAGTGATTTGGGCGTGAAATGGTCGTCTGTCGATTTAGTGTCCAGGATGGGGTGTTTCAGTTCCCCTCATAAAGAGGGAGCCTCAACTTTTTGGTTTCTCTTATCTGAGCCCCGGCAAGGAGGCCTCTCTGTCTTTGTGATCGCACGACTAATTTTAGGAGTCACGCTGGCGACCCTATAGACCTTTGATGTCACTGTGAGGATCTCGGGATTCGACTTATCAATGGATCTCCTAAACGTATCGTAATCGCGATTTCCTTAATTTTGCAAACTCTATCTAACGTAATCCTCAGTTCTCTGCATGGAGCTCAGTGTGTTCAGCTCTCTAGTGCCCCTCAGAGTTTCTTGCTGATCTCCGAACCGATAGTTCTCAGACGCCTAACGACGATCTCCACCATGATGATTAGCACCCAGAAAGCTCTCGACTGTCCACGAGGAACTCGGATGCCTTCGGCTGTCCGCTCAAAATTCAAAGGGTCTGCAGCTTTTCGCTTAGAATTTAAAGTTTCATCAACTTTCCGATCGATACCCAAAATGCTCTCAATTCTCCGCTCGAAACTCAGAGGGTCTTTTGCTCTCTGCTCGAGATTTGGAGTACCATTAGCTCTCTAATCTGTACCTAGAGTGCTCTCGACTCTCTGTTGGGCAATCATATTGTTCTCAACTCTATGATCTGCATCCATAGTGCTCTCAGCTCTGCTGGGCAATCAGAATGTCCTCAACTCTCTGATCCACACCTAGAGAGCTCTCGGCTCTCTGTTGGGAAATCAGAATGTCCTCGACTCTGCGATTTACATCCAGAGTGATCTCGACTCTCTGGTGGGCAATCAAAATGTCCTCATCACTCAGATTCGCATCCATAATGCTCTCGGTTTGGGTACTACCACCTCTTGTGTTCTCCGGGATCAAGACTATTAGATCTATTCTTCACGTCGGGTTCGTCAGAGCTCCAAGGCGCACCTCCAGATCGAACTGAACATTGGTCAAGGTTGTGAGTTAGGTCGTCACATGTTCCTTATGACTATTAAAGCAAGCGATGAGTGTGTCGCTTGATTCCTTTTGCCTCTCGGCGGATGCCACCAACGTCACGAGCATTATCTTCAGCTCGACTAGGGAATCCTAGTTCACGACCTGGGCATCGACTGGTGTTTCTATTGCTTAAGTTGGGTAGAGTGGACATTTCTCATAATGTTCATTGGGATGTTTGTCTTCTCTCCCCATAGACGGCGCCAAAATGTGAGAGCATAATCTCTCTCATATTGTTTTCAATCGAAAATGTATGAAAATAACAAGTATTTTCTTTATTGAATCTCTTTGTGTTACAGTGTTCTCTCTCTCAAATATTTTACCAAAGTTCTCAGAACCCCTTTCCAGAGCTTACCCTCTCTCTATTTATACTCTCAACCCCCTTAATAAACCATATTCAATGTCATTTATTACGCCAATTCCCTTTTGAATTTATCTTGTAACTAAAAATCTCGCCATTATATTGGCGCGATTTCTTGAAGTCAACATGCTCCAGGTTGACTCTCTACAGGCTCAGCTCTCCTAATGGACTCAACTCTCCCGATGGGTTCAACTCTCCTAATGGGCTCAGCTCTCACTATGGGCTCAGCTCTCCCTATGGGCTTAGATATCCTAATGAGCTCAGCTCTCCTAACAGGTTCAGCTCTCCTAATGGGCTTTGCTTTCCCGATGGGCTCAGCTCTCCTAATAGGGTCAGCTCTTCAAAATGGGCTCAGCTCTCCACAATGGGCTTAGTGAGCCCAGTGACAAGATGAGCCAGGTGAAACTCTGAAGACCCAACCCGAGTGAGTTTATACTCCCACAATGACGAGGAGCCAATTTATGTTTGAGAAGAAGGGAAAAGATTTGGGTAATACAAACAACCGAAAACACGAAAGTGAAAATATATATTACTGGTTTATAAATGAGCTTAGTGTAAGGAATTTCTTGATCAATGGAATATGAAGGAGCGATGTTCAACAGATAAATGGTGGTGTGTAGTGCTTCAACCCAAAACGTCAATGGTCAATTAACTTGAATAAGGAGAGGTCGCACCCTTTTATTGATAGTACAAAGCATTTGTTTTGTTTTCCGTTTTGTTGTGACGTATGGGGACACGAGAGACGAAGTGTTGTACCTTTGGAGACTAAATACTCGTGGAGTCGTTGACTTGTGTATTCACCACCATTATCACATTGCAAAGACTTGATAGTGCATCAGAATTGAGTCTTCACATAAGCTGAAAATGTAGGTACCTGTTGAACGTATCGCTCTTTCGTTTGAGAGGATTAATTCAAACAAGCTGAGAAGTGTTTCAATCAAGCGCATTTTCCAAATCAACTATGAGACTCTAAATCCCATAATTTTGAGGTAGACATTTTAGAGAAAATTTTTCTTTTCAGGAGGTAAGGCTTTATAGACTGCCGATGACATAATAAATGGAATAACTCATATGATGCACCAAGGGCTACGTAGAACAGTGGGATAACAAATTCTAGTAAGAATGTAGGTAAATAATTGGATTTCATGAGATCATCCATCTACATATATTAGTAGATGATCTATTAATACTCATGATGTAAGGGTTTCTAAGTTGTTGCATGTCAACACAAGTAAATGAAACATGTCTTTGATTGTTGAGTTGATTGATCGAAGGATATCCTTTTATCCTCAGTATCCATCCATCACAATTTATGGAAGATGAATATTGTTGGCATTATACCAAGTGATTAATGAGGAAATTTTATCCAACCCCTTTGCAGATTGGTGGATCATGGAAACATGATTCTCACACAAGTGGTATAGGAGGCGTTATGAAACTTCAAGATGGAACAACATGTGTATTTAGAACGAGAGACATCCATAAGGGAGTATCTCTCGTCCGTAAAGAGATACTTAATTTATTATGGGCGAGGGAGATGTTGAAAAATAAAGAGTGTTATTGCTCTCTTTTATTATATATTCGATTGCCCTTCTATTAATACCAAAGTAGCAGAAGTAATGACATTACGTGCGAGTTCTGATTTTTTTTCGTAAGTCCGATAAAAATAATTTTCTTCCAAAATACCATAATCTTATAAGCTTCTTTTTTGCATATGATAGAAAACAATCATGTAAGCATACAGACAGAAGTTGAGACATTTTAAGAACTATAAGACATAAATAATGTTATATCGATAGGTTACCAATTTTTCTATGATGCTTGTCTGCAAACTATGTAGGTTTTATGTTGATTCCCTCATTTTTATCAAAATTTTCTATATGTAGTTTTTTTTTATCATTTATAGCCATATATATAAATCTATAGTGAGAAAGATGAATATATACAAATTTAGTTTCCAATACTCATCTAGTTGTACAAAAGATCAACAGTCGAATGAGAGTGGAAAAGGCGATAATGAAGACGGCTATTAACTTAAATTGAGTCTTTAATATTATATCAGAACTTTGATAACTTAATATTAGGTCGCGTCTTTCCCATGTTGTTTTATTTCTGTGGTAGCGTTCGGCTATAGCTATGTGGTAGAGTTTTCCATATTTTTTTTGCTTGTGTAATAGTTTATTTTTGGTCTTCGAGTTTCTTTGTATGATTTATGTTGTTCTATCAAAAACCAAGAAGGTGAAATAACACTTTAACATTTGCACTAAAAAAAAAAGTGTAGATTTGCAACAATTTTCTCATAAATTTTAGATACGTTTCATATTTCAATTTTTTACGCAAAAAATGCTAAAAAATGCTTGTCTTGTCTTAACTTCTATACCTTATCATACTAATTATAAAATACCATACATTTCATTTCATATTATCTATTGGGCTTTTAAATGAATCATTGACGTTTGAGCCTTTAAATGACTCAATTTTTTATTTCATTGACATCTCATTTCCACAAATTAATTATAATTTATTTAATAGATTATTTAAATTTATAGAAATTATAAATATGTGATGAGGCGGTAACACGAGAAGAGAAAACATACTCCCTAATTATATAATAGATTGTGAAATTATGTATCGTGTTGGGTTCATAATAAAAAGCAGTTTTGCTAGCTAAAATAGTTTGTGCTCACATTGTTTTCTTCTCGTTTATTGATTTTTTTCGCTATGCGAATTAGATATTTTTATGTAGTTTTTATTTAAAAAAGATTTTGAATTATAATGGTTATGAATTGAAGAAAAACTTCTTATAAAACCAACTCTTACGCTTTGACTTATTAGTCCAACACACCATTAATAAAAATATGTTCTTAGTCTCTAATTGTATACTTTATTTAACTACTAGTAGACCAATTAGATGATATATATATATATATATATATATATAGTTATACT
>OVBE01003520.1:0-12813 GCA_900406425.1 Iberis pinnata
AGGATGCCTAACTGATCTGTCCGCCATCTTCAGATTTATGTGTGAGGTCTTAAAATCTTCCAGTCCTAACTTTTCGGCAGTGGACATATGCATAAGGTTGACTGAAGCTCCCAGGTCACAAAGGCATTCATCAAAAGTGGAAGTTCCAAGTGAGNAAGTGAGCAGGGTAGTGTGAACGAACCAGGGTCTTCTTTCTTTGTCGTTATCAATGAGTTTCGTTCTTCAAGGTATTTTGCCATAATTTCCTTCTTGAATCTGGAAGGGAAAGGTAACCTCGAAACGTATGGTGGTGGAATGAAAGGTGCGTCTTTCTGTTGTGAAACAGATGATTGCTTAGCAAGAGATGGTTCCGTGATTACTTCTGGTGGAGGTTGCAATTGCTTTTGCGCATTGGTTATTGCAGGTTCATCTTCTTCAGCTTCGTTTAAACATGAACCCCCCCCCCAAACTAGATCCACACTGTCCTTAGTGGAAGTTGGAGTGTTGGTAGAAGACATCTTGTCAAGGTAGACGACATTGATGTTGACGTAATCTTTTGGGTTCTGCACAGACTTGCCTGGTAGATGACCATTTGCAGAAGTTGAGGTCGATGTGGTTTTTCCTTTAAGAGTGGTGACCCTGGAGGTGAGATTGTCAATCTTGGAGTAGATTTCACCGAAGGAGGTATCCATCTTGTGTTGGAGTTCACCGAACTTCTTTGATGTTTCCATTGCATAAGCAGCTTGACCTTGAAGTAGTTGTTGTAACATTGCTTCTATGTTGAAGGGTTGAGCTGGAGGTTGAGTAGATGAGAAACCAGGAGGTACACCAGTAAGTTGATGTTGTTGTGGTTGTTGAAAACCATTATGTTGTTGCTGCTTTGGGTAGTAACCTCTGTTCTGGTTGAAGTTGGTGAAGTGTTGAGAGTTCTTCTGCTGTTGAGGTGGGTACACTTGGTCTTGAGGATTAGCAACGTTGTTGCTTTGGTAAGAAAGACCAGGGTTGTTTGAGTAGTTGAAGTACCCTTTTTTGTAACCCCCTTGGTTCTGCACATAGCACATTTCCTCTTGTTGTTGAGCTTCGACAGCTTGAATCTGGAGTTGTTCTTCATCAGAGATGAAGTGAACCTGATGTTGTTGACCCAATAGTAACCTGACCAATTTCTCATTCAGCGCCTTTATCTCCTTCTTAGTGTCATCATCAGATGTAGAAGGACCTCGAGGGGTTCTATCGTAGTCTTCACTGTAAGTCCCATCATACTGGGAAAGATTCTCAACCAACTCCCACCCGTCATCAACTCCTTTGTTGAGGAAGTTCCTGTTACTTTGAATATCCAGCAGCATTCTGATCTTAGGCAAGGCACCTCTGTAGAGTGTGCTGAGTAAAGAAGCCTTGCTGAAACCATGATGGGGGCATTGCATAGTATAGTTTTTAAAACGCTTCCATGCCTCAGAAAAGGTTTCAGCGGTCTTCTGTGCAAACCCTGAAATTTCATTCCGTAAGCGTGTTGTTCTTGAAGTTGAGAAGAACTTCCCAAGGAATGCCTTCTTGCAGGCATCCCATGTTGTGATGGAGTTCATGGGGAGTGACTTCTCCCACTGATATGCCTTCTCCCCCAAAGAGAATGGAAAGAGGCGTAGCTTGAACTGCAGAACCTGTCGATCTCATCGAGGTGATCAAGTGGGTCTTCCAAAGGTAGCCCATTGAACATGTTGGTATGGACCATAGCAATGAGACTATGCTTGATCTCAAAGTTGTTGTTCTGGATTGCAGGTGGATTGATTCCATGTCTGACGGTGTGAGTGTTGGGGTTGTCACCAGCACCTATGGTGTTCTGGTGTTCTCTGTCAACGTTGTCTGCCATGTTGAGGTTTAACCTTCTCAAGTGTTCCGTACGTTCGTGTTCACGTCTTGCCCGAGAATGTTCTCGTTCAAGAGCTCTGATGTCGTCAACGAGTGGAAGCAAGTCAGTTGGTCCTCTGCTTCTCAGGTTCATACACTACTAAGCAGGTACCTGAAAACAAAGCAAACAATGTAGAATGGTAAGTAAAAATGTAAAAGAAAGCTTGATCTGAAAAGATCCAAAATCCAAAATGTAGTAACAAATCCCAAATGGCAACGGCGCCAAATTGATAATAGGTTTTCAGCCTATTGGGTATCAATCACCCATTGTTGTAGTGTAAATGGGTTTGTCAATCCATAATGGGAATGTACTAAAGAATCTGGATGTAATGGATGCCTTAAAGTCAAGCAAAGTGTTAAAATGTTTTGTTGCTAAAAGGTCCTAAGTGCAAATGAACATAAAAAGCTTAAAGAGAGAAAGAAGCATAAAACACTTAAATGCAAAACAGAGTAAAAGAAAGAAAGGGTAAAAGGTGCAAGTAATATAAAGCAGTTCCTGAGGATAAAGGATAATTGACTAAGGAATAAATCCTGGGTTACTTAAATACCTAACTTACCTCATACAATAAGCTAATCCCTAGACGGTAGCTACACATACAATCAATTCCAATTCTTTGACAACCAATCTCAAGCAAAGCAATCACAGACTCAACTGCCGTCATAGACGGTGACTACCTAGCAGGCATTAACAAGTACTACTCTAGTCAATAAGTTTCCCAACATCTATTAACAAAGAAGGGGAAACGAATCTCTGAAGCCACCTTGGTCCGGTCACCTTCAATGACTCACCTTCCGGTGTTGAAGGGCCTAACAGCGGGTCTTCGAATCCCTTCCGGGTAGAAGTACAATAAGCATTAAGCTAAGGTGAAATATAAGGGATCTAAGAACAAACAACTTAGGTACTAAGGCAAACCCTAGAACATCAACCCTAGTCTACCCTCATCCTCAGGAACTTACTGAACTACTCACTACTCATGGGAGTAGAAGCAGATGAAACAGAAAACATAACTTCAAAGGTAAACATGCAGATCTGGGAAAAACAGATGAAGAACAGCAAGAACATAAACCCAGAAATGAAGAACAACAATGAAACAGTAAATAAAACAGGAGATTAAAGCTTAAAACGTAAATCAACATGCACCAGATATGCAACAAGATAAAGCTAAGCAAGAAAGCTAAAGAAAAACAGAAGATGAACTAAGAACTTGAAAGAAATCTGGTTTTTACACCAAGAACATGAAGAACAACTTAAGAAAACAAAACCTAAGACAAAAACCTAAAAAGGAAAGAAAAACTAAAGCTTGTGCAAATGGAGGCGAATTAGGGCTTTTATAGTGTTTTAAGAAAAGCCCTAATTTGCACTAAAGAAAAATTGCTAATCATTGTCTTGGATCTTGGGCCTTGATTCAGGTGGTATCCAGATTTGAGTTGGTCAGGTCGGAGCGTGTTTGACTTCGAGTTGGTAAGTGCGTGATCGATCTGAGCTGAAAACGCTTGCATGAGATTGATCCAACTGAGATGCATCCAAGGTGTGTCTGAATTTGGGATCAATCTCAGGTATTAAGTGTTGATATCGATCCAGACATATGTGAGATCAATCTTGCCTTGTTTTCTTCTTAGTCTTGCTTCAACTTCATGCACTTCCTTAGATTCGTTCAAGACTTCACGAACTTCGTTGAATGAGAGAGAGATCGATCTTGGGTTGAGATGGGATCGATCTGAGGTGTGTTGGGATCGATCCAGATGGTAATATGAGATTGATCCCAGATCGATCTCAGAACAATCTCAGATCGATCTGGAGAAGGCAGTGGGATCGATCTTGTAAGTGTTGAGATCAATCGTGAAGTGTGGTGTTGGGATCGATCCTGCACTGGTGCTAAGGTAGATCCAGTCCATTCCATGCTAAGTGCTGCTCCATTCAATGTTAAGTGCTGCTTTTCTGAAATCTCACAAATCCTTCCTGAAAACTCCTGAAAGTCCTGAAAAATCTTCAAAATGCGTGCATATGCAAATTCTAATGCAAAATTCCTAAAAATCATAATCTTACTAAAATAAACTATAAATGTGATGTATACATGCTTTTAGACCTCAGAATTTTTGCTAATTGATATGTAAAATCCATGAAAATTTAGAGTCATCACTACTCTAATTCATGCACTAAGAATAAATCTAGAATGAGAACCTAACAAATTTCAATCCATTCTATCAAACCCTAATGATTAACCTGGTTTCCCCAAGGAAAACCCTAAAACCTAACAAAGAGACTACTCAGACATGATTGCAAGAACATAAATCATAGATTGAGTAAACATTTGAAGAACGAAAAAACCAAATTGTATATAAAGAAATCAAAGTTCATAAATCCTCTCAAATACATATGTAGATCTCTTCTCTCTGGAACTTTAGCGATAAAACTTGTTCTCAAACTTATTAAAAACTTATCTCTCTGAAAACTAAAAAGCCAAAAGGGCTTTTAATAGTTTGAGAATAAAATAAAATAAAATCTAAATAACAAAAAAACTAATAAAAGATATTGAGGTCAAATGCGTCTTTTAGCTCGTTTTCCTTCAGTTCGACATAGGGGATCGATAGATCCAATGGTGGGTCGATCGATCTAAACTTTCACAAAACTCCATGTGCTTTGAATCGATTGATCCATCCTTGGATTGATCAATATGTCCTTGTCCGAGACTTGGACAAATCATTCTACATTTGCACTTGAATTCTTCCAAAAATCGTCCTTTTTGCTCCATAACGTCCCAAACACCGAATTTCCTGAAAGCATGCTAAAAACACAAGGAAAACACTGGGATAGCACTAAATAATAGGTATAAATACCCAATAAAAGGTGTTAAATCCGAGTGATATCAACTCCCCAGACTTAGATCTTCGCTTGTCCTCAAGTAAAGCAAAAACCATATCTCAAGAAATGGTTTGAAAAGGACCACACATGAACTCTCAGAATCTCAGCAACCCAAGATCAAACATCAAAAACCACAAGACACCAATCCTAAACAACCACTGCAAATTAACTATTTACCACCACATAACCAATGACATGCTTCCTACTCTTACTCCCAAATCAATCAAACCATAAAATCATTTCAACCAGCTCTCTACGTTCAAATTAATACAAATAGTGCGTTCTTGCCTATGGGGTATCGATCAATGCCTACTAAAGTATCTTTTCTATCAAAGCGCTCATACCTAACAGAGCATACTACGCCTTCTGGTCCTTATCCTTTTCCCCTTTCTCACTTCTTTTTTTGTTTATTATTTTTGCACTTTTCTGCGTTTTTTTTTTTTTTTGAAAGATTTGCACTTGTCTGCGTTTTTCTTTTATTTCTTACTGCTTTTTTAGCAGCCCGGCAATGACTACGAACTTCTAGGTCACGCTTTCAACACTTTTTCTAATCCGGATAATACTGAAAGAACTTGTCGGTTTTACAGAGAACTGAAGAGCAAAATACCCAGATTTCAAAGTATAACCAACACCATAAGCAAGAAAATTAAGTTCAAATTTAAGTCATATCCAAATAGAGCTAGCATCAAATCATTAACAATCCAAAAGACCGGAACTTTCAAAAGCATAGAAATCAGTCAATGGGGTTCCAATCCTAAGTGCAGCAGTTTATCTAAGTCACCAGTCAAGTAGAGAATGATATCAAACTTACACCGGATTAGTAGTCATCATAGATTATGGTCATTATTCTTTCGACTCGACTAGACTCATCAAACAAAACGAAAAATTAGAAAATTTTCGCCAAAATAACAAAACACCAAAATAATGTTAGTAACTACCATATCCCCTCCCCCAGACTTACTTCACACCGTCCTGGTGTCAAAATAAATCCAAAAGAAGGAAAATTTGTCAGAATATAAATAAGTCAAAACACCAAAAATCCAAAATAAAATACATAAGTCCAAAGTGAAAAAGAAAAGATAACCAGGAATGATCAGTCTGAAGCCTTACCCGAACTGCCAGCTCCTATCGCTCAACAAACCGAAGGATCCTCGTCCTCATCACTCATGTCCCAATGTGCTCTGAAGCATGCTGGTCGTCTGATCTTCGCTAATGTGCCTCATATCCTCTTAACCATGTTGTGGTCCTCTCAGCAGCAGCATTTGCCGTCCCTCTAATTGTCTCGACATCCGTGAAGTCGGGTCGCCGAGGTGGCAAGTCATACTCACTATAATCCTCAGGTAGGAAAGATGAGTCGTCCTCTGGACTAGGTTCCCGTTGCTGCCTTTGAGTGGGCCGCCTACTACGAACCGACCCTCAAGAAAGTCGCGGCGCATCAGGTACAGGTGCAGCCCCGTCAACCAAGCGATCAGCTCTCGGAAGAAAAAAAATGTTCTCAGGGAAGTGATGCTAGAAAGATCCTGCTGCGGAAACTGGATCTTGCACCTCTGACCTCCCGAGTGCAAAAAAATATAAGCTCTATCCTTGGTGAACCACCTGGTCGAGAAAAGAAAGGACCAATCTACGCGGTTGCTTGACGTCTCTGGGGTAAACAACCCAAGAGGAATCTCGACGTAATGCAAAACCAGGGTAACTAGGCTACCCATCACCTCAACCCGGGTCGGGTTCCTCAGCGCATCTAGCTTCCGGCTAGCTAGGATCTTAGCGAAGATCCATTCAATGTTGGCATCATGGCGAACCGGATCCTGGTTAGCCTTATAAGTCATCGCCGTATGAGGGCATATGGCAAAATGGAGGAGCTCAGTTTCTGAGAACTGACCGCTGCCATTTTTGACTTCCAGAAGAAAGTGCACCCCAATACCTTGAGTGCAATGCGGATAGCCGGGTTGCGGATACCGGTAAGCTTTGCCTCTCGAGACTCGTACTGCCCATGCGCAATAACTTCCCACAAATCTGTGTAGGAGTAGAAGTTGGACAACTCAGTTAGATGCCTTTCGTCTTGGAATCAGAAAATGGGACCAAACTCCAGCATCGTAATCTTGTAAAGAATACTGCAGCAAAATAATTGTACCTCAGATTCTGCGATGTATGGGCTCTGCGGATCTGAACCGGGGCTAAGCATGCGGAATGAGGCTAAGAACTGCCTTGGTAGATCAGGATAGAGAGGGTAGTTTCAGAATGGGAAGGTTCCAAGACCCATCCAGTGGAAGATTTTCACAACATCACCGTCTCCTCCCAGCGCCGCCAAAGTCTCATGATTGGCGAATCGGGTCGGCTCCGGCGTGGTCTTGAGAAAAGCGTTGTAAAACATGGAATCAAAGTGATCTCATTTCTTGCTGAACTTGTGCTCAGTCCAACCCTTGTGAGTCTTGAGTTGGGAGACTACCAAATCGAGGTGGTAATTGTTGAACTGCGTGCTTGGTTTCCGAGGCCATGGAGATTGAGTGAACTTCATATCAAAGACCATATCTACTTCTTCAACCTTCTCATTATTGGTTCTGCTGCTAACGACCGCTTTTCGCTTTTCTTTAGCGGTTGCTTTCATCTTCTTTGCCGTTGGCGGTCTAGTAGAACTTGAGCGATCGGTTTGCAGTTTTGTTTGCTTAGTGGTTCGAATCCGAGTGGATCGCCTTATCTTGATAGTTTATGGTGGACCTCCTACGTCACTCTTGTTTCCGGAATCATCTGAACCGTATTGGAAGTTACGTGTATCCATCCTAAAAAGAAAAAAACTTCGAAATAGAATGAGTGGCCAGGTCAATCCAAAACAACCATATAATGAATTATCAAGCAACGATCGAGCAATACTAATTCAATTAGCAAGAATCAAGGTAAACAAGGACCGAAGATTATGAAGCACAATCGAAAATTTAATAGAAAATTTGATTAAAACTGATATAATCCAAACTATCGCATTCAGCAATCCATGTGCAAACCTAGAGCATTCCACATTCTCAATCAATCCAAACAACTCAACAGAACCATCCAAATTCCACAAAACCTGAAATTCCTTTGAAAATTCAAACCAAACTTATCAAAATTGAAGAATAATTCGACATAAATCAACAAAAATCCATATGCATGTATCAAACAACAATCAAATACATGTAGTAAGGCCAAAATCTATCAATTCTAATCCCTAAATCAACCAAAATCCTAAATCCCTAAAAACCATAAAAAATTTGGAAGTTCAAAGAGAGAAAGGGTTACTTACCTTTCGTAAATCGAAAAAATGGTTTGATATTCGGAAATGACTCAAAAAATCGTTTGGATTAGGCTCAAGAAACTCGAAAATCCGTTGAGATTTGGTGGAGATTGAGTTTGGGAGATTTTTGAAGTTTTTAAGAAGTTTGAATGTTGATAATGGTGGAATGAAGGTTAAAAATCGATTGGGGGGGGGGAGGAGGGTTCAAAATCGGTTAAAATCAAGTAAAACCGGTTTAATTCCCAAAATCTAGTTCAATTTAAGTGGATTTCGACTTACGTGGACGACGGATCGATCGATCCAAACTTACGCAAAAGTGGTTGTTTTAAGGATCGATAGATCGGACTGAATCTTTGAAAACACACACCGATGGATCGATAGATCCAACTAAGGATCGATCTATCGTAATTTACGTAAATTTCATATTAACCTAGATCGATCGACCCAACTTAGGATCAATCAATCTGAACCCTCTACCAGACCTTCATTTTCCTAAACTTCTGAAACACTTTAAACTCAAAAATAAAGAAAACTCAAAACAGTGGTGGCCTCATACTCAGCGCTTGTTTAACGTCATGAGCCTGACGGTACTTACCTCTAAACGGAGGTTGGATCAACAAGAGAAATCTCATATTCCTCCTGAAGATCTGAGGCGGCTAGATAAGGCTTAAGCCTTTGCCCATTCACCACAAAGGCATTCCCTTAGGGATTGTTAAGAACAACCGCACCATATGGTTTCACTTCTTTTATCACAAACGGTCCAGACCATCTAGACTTCAACTTTCAAGGGAAGAGTTTCAATCGAGAATTGAACAGCAGTACCTGATCACCTGGTTGAAAATCCCGTGGAATGATTTTCTTGTCATGTGCAACCTTAGTCATTTCCTTGTAGATTCTCGAGTTCTCATAAGCTAAGAGACGAATCTCTTCAATTTTATGCAATTAAATGAGACGCCTTTCTGCTGTGGTCTTTATGTCAAAGTTCAGCAACTTGACAGCCCATGCAGCTTTGTGTTCCAGTTCTACAGGTAGGTGACATGCTTTACCATAGAAAAGATTGAAAGGTGTAGTACCTGGAGGGGTCTTGAATGCATTTATGTATGCCCATAGAGCATCATCAAGCTTCAAAGACCAGTCTTTCCTAGACCCGTTTACCATTTTCTATAAGATAGCTTTGATTTCCCTATTAGAAACCTCCACTTGTCTGAGGGTGATATGGTGATGCAACCTTATGCTTCACCTCATGCTTCCTAAGCAATCCATCAAAGACTCTATTGATGAAATGAGTGCCTCCATCACTGATAACAAATCTAGGGACACCAAACCTAGGAAAAATCACAGACTCTACTTTAAGAATGAAGTTTTGTGGCATCTCATTTCGCTTTGAAAAGTTCCCTTGTCTCTGACACGAATCGCAACAAGAGATGTATGCATGAGTATCCCTGAACATAGTGGGCCACCAGAAACCTGCTTGGAGTACCTTAGAAACCGTCTTTAATGTGGCGAAGTGACCAGCATAATCTGAACCATGACAATGATACAGAACATTTTCAATCTCCTCTTCAGGCAGACATCTTTGGAACATACCATTTTTACAAAGCTTGTAGAGATATGGTTCATCCCAGTAGTAATGTCTGACATCTCTCAAAAACTTCTTCTATTGGCATCCTGAGAAATCATGTGGTACAACATCAGCAGCTAAGTAATTAGCAAAATCTCGAAACCATGGAGTAATCAAATCAGTCTTATGGAGTCTAGGGATGGAGAATTCCACTTCCGTGATATTGCTTGTTGCACAATTGCGTTCCTTTGTACAAGAATCATCTATAGGAACGTTTTCTTCGACATGAAGTCGGGAAAGATGATCTACAACTCTGTTCTTAATGCCCCGCTTGTCCTTAATCTTCAAATCGAACTCCTGAAAAAGCAAAATCCAACTTAATAATCTAGGTTTAGCATCCTTTTTAGAAAGGAGATACCGCAATGCCATATGATTAATGTGGACTACTACTTTGGATCCTACTAGATAGGATCTGAACTTTTCAAAGGCAAAGACAATCGCTAGGAGCTCTTTCTCAGTTGTTGCATAATTGTGTTGAGCTATATCAAGAGCCCTAGAGGCATAGTAAATGATGTGAAGCTTCTTATCCTTTCGCTGTCCAAAAACAGCTCCCACAGCGAAATCACTTGCATCACACATCACTTCAAAGGGAAAATCCCAATCCGTTGGTTGCACATTCGGAGCGCTTACCAAAGCTCCTTTGCTCGCTAAAAAGGCAGATTTGCAATCATCATCGCATTCAAACTTGACATCCTTGCACAACCCCTTCGTAAGGGGTCTAGCAATCTTCGAGAAGTCTTGAATGAATCTTCTATAGAAGCCTGCATGACCTAGGAAGCTGCGAATGTCCTTAACGCACTTAGGTGCTTGCAAGTTAGTCATCACTTTAATCTTAGCCTTATCCACTTCAATCCATTTCTCATAAATATTGTGTCCTAACACAATCCCATTCGTCACCATGAAATAACACTTCTCCCAGTTCAGCACTAAATGCTTCTCTTCACATCTCTGAAGAACCCTGCAAAGGTTAGCAAGACATACATCGAAAGAAGAACCATAGACAGAAAAATCATCCATGAAAACTTCCAAGATATCTTCAATAAGGTCAGTAAAGATACACATCATGCATCTCTGAAAAGTTGCTCGAGCATTACATAAACCGAAAGGCATCATGCGATAAGCGTAAATACCAAAAGGACATGTGTATGTTGTCTTCTCTTTATCGTCTGGGTGAATTGGAATCTGAAATAAACATGAATAACCGTCTAAGAAACAATAGTAAGGGTGATTAGCCAATCTTTCTAATATCTGGTCAATAAAAGGTAAAAGAAAATGATCTTTGCGGGTTGCAGCATTCAATTTCCTATAGTCAATACACATTCTATGACCTGTAATAGTGTTAGTTAGAATCAACTCATCGTTCTCGTTCTTAACCACAATTATTCCCCCTTTCTTAGGAAATACATGAACATGACTAACCCAACTACTATCGGATATAGGATAAATGATACATGCATCTAGAAGATTCATTATCTCTTTCTTGACAACATCTTTCAAGTTAGGATTTAGCTTCTCTGATGTTCTACAGAAGTCTTAAATTCATCTTCTAAATGTATCATATGCATTCATAAGTATGGTGAAATCCATGTGATATCATCTATGGTGTAATCTAGAGCTCTACGATTATGACGAAGGTTTTGGAAGTGTACAAAGGATTTGAAGATGATATGACTTTGGTGAATGTAGGAGGACGAACTCGAACAACATTAGGTCTAGTCACTTCTAAGTATCCTCGTATTAAGGGTATTAATTTTGACTTACCTCATGTTGTAACCCATGCTCCTTTTTTACACGTACAAAACTACTTAATTTATTTGATCATTTTGTATATTGAATTACTAGTTTCAAACGGTCCATCTTAAATCTTTTCTTTTGATTAATATACTAATTATAGGAGTCGAGCATCTATCAAGAGACATGTTTATAAAAATTTCAAAGGGAGACGTCATTTTTATGAAAGTAAGTTTATATATATATATACTAGATAAATGACCGCGTAATACGCGGAGACGAGAAAATTATTTTGATTATAATATTAATAAGTCATATGATTAAGATTCATATAGATAAATTTATATTTAAACATGTGTTTTGCTATTATAAATATGTAATTGAAATAAAAAATTTAAAATGTACAAAATACTAGTTTGTATTATATATGATATTTGAGACATATCCACTACAAAAAACAAGGAAATTTGTGACGGAAATTTTTGACGGGAAAAAATCTGTCAAAAAAACTGACGGAAAAAATGATGGAAATAGAGACCGTCACAAATTTTCTGACGGGTCTATTTCCGTCAGAAATACTGAAGGAATTTCTGACAGAATATTACTGACAGGTAAAGCCCGTCAGAAAATCCGTCAGTAAATTTTCCCCGTGTAAACTATTCGTTGTTAGCCGTTACTAACAGATATATTTGATATTTATGACGGATTTAATTTATGAAAGATTTATCCGTCAGAAATCCGTAAGAAAATTTTCTATATAACCAGAACACCTCCTATCATTATTTCACACACAAATTCACAAACATAGTTATAAAATGTCTACTCCTCCTTATTTTCGATCGTGGATGGATGGTGAGAGGATAAATCCAGAGACAAATATTTTGAATGAGGAATATGCGAATGGTGTCATGGAATTCATGGAATTAGCGTGTCGACAACCTCGGGGCAACAGTCGTAAGTTAACATGTCCATATTCTTTATGTCGGAATAATCATCATGTTAGGATAGACATAGTATGGAATCATTTGTATATGAATGGTTTTTTGCCGAGTTATAAGGTTTGGTACTTACATGGAGAACGACCTGATCATATTATTGCTAGTAGTAGCGGTAGCATTTCAGTGACAGATAGGATAGAGGAATCTAGAACGGAATTAGATGTTGTGGCACCTAGAACGGAATTAGATGTTGGGGCAGATATGGTTCAAATGGTTAATGATGTTTATAGAGAAAACATAGAGACGGCTCAGGTTTCTTATGAATAACCAAACTTAGAAGCATGACAGTTTTTTGATATGTTAGACGCAGTGAATCGGCTATTATGTAGTGGATGTAGAGATGGTCATTCGCCGTTATCATATGCGAGTAGGTTGATGGGTATAATGACGGATTATAACTTGCCTGAGGATGCAGTTGACGCAATAGCGAAGATGATGAGGAATATCTTGCCAG
>OVBE01003520.1:12909-26589 GCA_900406425.1 Iberis pinnata
CGAAAATTGTATGATTTATTGGAGATGTGATGAAACCTGGACTCGATGTCGATACTGTCGAAAACCAAGGTATAAAGATACAGGCGGTAGAGTTTCAGTACCACACAAGAGGATGTGGTACTTGCCACTAACAGATAGGTTGAAGAGGTTGTATCAATCTGCGCGAATAGCTGCTGCAATGAGATGGCATGTGGAGCATAGATTTGATGGAGAGATTACACATCCTTCTGATGCAGAAGCTTGCCGTCATTTTCAGGCTACATATCCGGATTGTGCAAGCGAGACACGCAATGTCTATCTTGGATTAAGTACATATGGTTTCAGCCCATTCTGGAAGCATGATAGACATTATTCTCTATGGCCGGTCATCGTCACACCTTATAATTTGCCGCCATTATTGTGTATGAACTGAGAGTTTCTATTTCTCTATGTTCTTGTACCAAGGCCGGAACATCCAAAAAGATCGATTGATGTGTTTCTACAACCATTGATATATGAGTTGCAGATGTTATGGGATTATGTAGAAAAAGCGTATGACGTGTCTTTACAACAGAATTTTAAGATGCGTGCGGTTCTTATGTGGACTAAAAGTGATTTCCCAGCGTATGGGAATCTATCTCGATGGACAACACATGGGAAACTAGCTTGTCCATATTGTAACGACAACATTGACTCCTTCCGGCTGAAGAATGGACGGAAAACTTGTTGGTTTGATTGTCATAGACGGTTTTTACCCCCGATTCATCCATATCGTCGATCTACTTCATTATTCACGAAGAAGAGATGTGTTGACGGTCCACCGCCTGAATTAGATGGTAGACAGCTATTAACCCAAATGAAAGATTATGGTGTTGAAATGACCAATGATGCAAACATTGGTGGGAATGGACACGTAAATATTGAGTGGAGTGGCATAAACCATAATTGGCACAAGAAAAACATATTTTGGGAGTTGCCTTACTGGAAAATCGATTTGTTGAGACATAACCTAGATGTGATGCACATAGAGAAGAACTTCTGCAACGATATTTTGGGAGTTGCCTTTCATTCTTGCTTCACAAGCAGATCATGTACAATTTTAATTAATATTGTCTTCATTCAGTACCTCAAAAATCAGTTAATAAAACATACTAATCTTCAACATATGTGCAGGTATCTTACATTAGGCACCCACACATCTCAGCTAGGAACGATCCTTGAATAACGGCGACAAAAATCAATCCTAGAAGAATGATAGAAGGCGTTTATGACCAGGAACCACTACAGCCAATCGGAAATGGTTCACTAGCTGAGATTCAACCTTCTATGGACGTAAATCTTGTGGTGGACTTCACTATGTTCGGTGATTTAGACGTCGGCATACATGACGTGGACGAGGAGTCCGGCCATGAATTTCAGGATGACACGGATTCATATCCCTCGGATTACTCTTCATCCTCAGAGTAGTTTATGATTTTCTCTTTGTTTTTTATATATGTTGTTTTTATTCATTTTTTATTTTTAATTTCTAACTGAATTTATGACGGATTTAGGGTAATTCGTCATAAATTCTGTCAGGAATTAGGTTTTTAAAATTTTTTTAAAAAAGATTTTCCTAATTTCTGACGGAATTTATGAGGGATTACCCTAAATCTGTCATAAATTCTGCCAGAAAAGTCATATTTGGGGGTTTGGGGGTTAGAAACCATTCGCTTCGAGTTTGGGTCTGAAACCATAAACCATAATCATGAATAAATTCATAGAGTTATAGATTTATACACAATTCCAATCTAAGATTCTAACATTTGTTACGAAACTACATAAACAAACGTTTTAAATATCCGTCAATAAATCCGTCACTAATATTACGTCTCTAATTCTGTCAGAAATTTCTGACATAATTAGTGACAGAATATTAGTGATGGATTTATTGACGGATATAAAATGATGGGAAAATTCGTCAATAAATCTGTCACTAATATTCCGTCACTAAATCCGTCAATAATAATCCGTCACTAAATCCGTCAGAAATTTCTGTCGGAATTATTGACGGATTTGGATTACTCACCATTTAGAACGGACGGGTTTTATCCGTCAGTTTCCCGTCAATTCAGGGTATTTTTGATCGGTTTCTGGCGGATATGCCCGTCAGAAAGCCCGTATTTTCTTGTAGTGATCTATATAATGGTTCAAGAAAGATTTTATCACTTATATTTTTTATATTTCTCTTTTAAAGAAAATAATATATTTTATAATTAGTTTTTAAAATAATTTAGTGTTTCTACTTTTGTTTTATATAAATAAATTATTATTTACTTTTTAATACTTTTACATGACCATCTTAATTTTTGAGAACTTCCATTTTATGATACACAAAAAATATTATAAGAATTAAATTTTCTAAAATTGTTTGATACTCGATGCTATAAGGGTTTTTTTGACACATGTCGAAATCTTAATTAAATATGACACATGTCACTATCTGATGAGTTATAATTTTCACACGTTTTGTTTTATATAATAAGATATATAGTGAGATAATGTGGACTAAATGTATCTTGGACTGATGAAATTGTATAAAGTTTTTTTTCTATTGGCAGTTTACATGATTGGACAGAAGAAAATTGTATAAAAGTTTTGAAAATTGTTGGAAGAGTTTAGGTGAAAAAGGAAAAATGATAATTGTAGAGATGATTACTCCAACAAAACCAAAGCATGTTGACTTATACTCTAACATTGTTTATGGTATGGATTTACTAATGTTAAGGCAATGTTCAGGCGGTAAAGAAAGATCTCTTTCGCAATTTGAAAATTTGGTTTTTTGATTCAGGTTTTCTTTGTTATGAAGTCATTTGTCTAGCTTATTCTTATTCAGTTATTGAGTTTCAAAAATAATTTTGGAATTTAAGGAAAACATTATCTGGTTTTGTAATGATAACATCACATGTTTGTTCATATTGATGTTAAGCACTGTTCTTGTGGTGAAAGAGAGATCTTGAATTTTAATTCAGGCTTTATTGGATTGTGAAGTTATTTTTCTAGCTTATTCATATTATGATATTGAGTTTGGTAAATAATTGCTGAACTCGTAATTTGAATTCCGTAAACTATTTGAACTCACAATCTCTCTCTTACTCTTCAATGTGTGATTTGCATTTAAATGGAAAACAAGAAAGAACACAAAAGATTGATTACCCTGAGTTCACTTCTCTGAATGAGAAAGCTAAATCTCAGGGCCAGGATTTTCCAGCAATTCACTAGCTCAGAATACAGATTACAAGCAAGAAAGTTTTAAAATCAAATGAAGATCTTGAGTTTTATCTGTTACAACGAAGAAGAACATTAGAAAAAGAAACAAAGTGACTCGGTTCAATTTATAAAACAAATGAACCAAGCTTCTAAACCCAAATCAAAACTAAAGCGGCTAACTGATTTGATATGAATCAATTCACTTCAATTAAACTGAAACCAGCTAAACCATAAACTAAACCTTGAATTTCAATCTGATTTAAACCGGCTTTTTGATTTGAGCTGAAACACTTCTCATCAATAATTTTGGGATTTACGACAAGAACTTATTGGTTTGGTAATTATAACATCACATGTTCGTGTGAATTCCAAATCTTGTGTATATTTCATATTCTCCTAACTAATCATTTTTTTCTTTATTTTTGTTAATTAATTCCAAATCTTGTCAATCGTTGTTTAAAAGTGATTGTATTATGTGGCGTTTCTGTTTTGTTAATGGTTTTTTATTGCATGTATTATAGTTTTGTGGTATATGGCTTGTTTCTTTTCAACTTTTATAAATTGTAAAATTCGATCCAGAATCAACTATATACTAAGTTACAACATTACTAATTGATATTCAATTTCAATGGAGAAAAATCAGTTTCTCGTGACATGGCCTACTCTTTTTTTTTTAAGGTGTTTGTGGAATTGGATAACAAAATAAGTATTCTCCGCCACTCAACACCCTTCCAAGAACTTTTTGGATGTGAAAATTGTAGGAAACAGAGAAAACATAGTATTTGAATGTGCAATCTTATTGAATATCAAAGTGTGGCTTTTATAAGAGCCTTACAACTGAAAATAGCTAAAAATAAGCAATTGGTTCTAGCTAAAAACAAGCAACTAAGAATGAGTCATGTTCAAGTAACCAAGACCAAATCAAACCTTAAGTAAACCGGCTAATTTGATTTATTCAGAACCATCACATCCTCCCCTTAAACTAAATACCAATCACCTTTAGTTTAACACTTCTTTTGAATCAACTCCGAGTAGTCTTATGAGTTTCACAAACTGATCAGGATTTATAGGCTTAGTCATCACGTCTGCTATTTGATCTTTTGTTCCACAAAACTCCAGACGTAACACCCCTTCATTCACTAAGTCACGAAGATAATGAAACCTGACATCAATGTGTTTAGTCTTTTGATGCATAACAGGATTCTTGGACAACTTAATTGCAGAGCTATTATCACACTTAATCACCATTGATCTTCACACCAAGTTCCTGCAGAATACCCTTAAGCCACACAAGATGACAAGCTGCAGATGTGGCTGCAACATATTCTACTTCAGTTGGTGATAGAGTGACTATACTTTGTTTCCTTGAACTCCAACAAATTGCTGCACCATTGAATAAGAACACATACCCTGATGTACTTTTTCTGTTACTCTTATCTCTGGCATAATCACTGTCTGTGAAGCCTTCCACATTCACTACTTTTATCTTCTTGTAATGTACTCCATAGTCCATTGTTCCCTTAACATATCTCAGCACTCTCTTGGCAATCATCAAGTGTTCTTCCTTGGGATTAGACATGAATCTGGCAATTAAAAACACTGCAAACATAACTTCTGGACGAGTTACTGTTAAATACATTGAACATCCAACAAGCTGCTTGAAGAGTGTGGCATCAACTCTTCCATCTGCTTCTTTTGACAGCACAATTCCTGGAACAATGGGATTCTCGACAGAATTGTAGCTTTTCATATTGAATCTTTCCAATATCTCTTTAGCATACTTCTTTTGACTGATGTGTATACCTTCAGCTCCTTGATACACTTCAACACTGAGAAAGAATTTCATCTTTCCCATGTCAGTCATTTCAAACTCCTGCTGCATTGAACACTTAAATCCACAAACACCTTTTCATTACTTCCAGTGTAGACAAGGTCATCTACATACAAGCTCACTATCAAAAAGTTATCATCTGTTTTTCTTGTGAACAAGGTGAGATCAAAGCTGCTTTTCTGGAATCCTTCTTTCTTGAAGTAGCTTTCAATACGACTGAACCAAGCTCGTGGAGCTTGTTTCAATCCATAAAGTGCTTTGTTTAAGCGATACACTTTATTCTCCTCCCCTTCTTTGACAAATCCCTCAGGCTGATTCACATAAACTTCTTCCTGCAAGTCTCCATAGAGAAAAGCACTCTTAACATCAAGTTGATAAACATACCAGCTTTGTTGAGTAGCTACAGCTAGTACGCTTCTAATTGTATCCCAACGAGCCACTGGTGCATAAACTTTTGTGTTGTCTACACCTTCAGTTTGAAAGTAACCTTTAGCCACTAGCCGAGCCTTGCATTTGTCAACCTTTCCTTCTTCATTCAGCTTTGTTTTGTACACCCATTTGACACCGATTGTCTTGCCATTTGAAGGTAGATTGACAAGTTCCAAAGTACAATTTCTTTCAATAGAATCCATCTCTGTCTTCATTGCTTGTCTCCATTTGTTCTCTTTTACTGCATCACGGTAGTATATTGGATCATCAGTGGAGATGTATAGTGCAAGATGTCCCATATCCTCTACTATCTCATCTCCACTTACAAAGTCACGCATCCAACTTGGTTACCTTCTCTGTCTTTTTGAAATCTCTCCCTTTTCAAAGACTTGAGTCTGGTCATCATTTATCTCATGTTCTGTTTCTTCCTGTTCCATTATCTCTGGAACATTAATCTCTCATGTTTCATTGATGATTCCGTCATCTTCTTCTTCGTCTACATTTTCAGCTTCATTGTTTCCTTCTTCATCGGTTTCTTCTTCTTCATGAGAGTTTTCAATCTCTCATCATCTCCCCATCTGAGTACATTTGTTTCTTGTGAGTTTATGCTCCAGTTCCATTTTGCATCTCCTTCAAAGATTACATCTCGGCTTACAACAATCTTCTTGGTTACTGGATTGTATAGCATGTAGGCTTTTGATTCATCACTTACTCCAAGAAGGATGCACCTGTGGCTGCGATCATCTAGCTTAATTCTTCTGTACTCAGGTATGTGGACTTGTGCTACTGATCCAAAGACTCTGAAGTAGTCAGCTGTTGGTTTAGTTCCAGACCATTTCTCTTCAGGAACCATATCTTTAACAGATTTGGTGTAGCTACGATTCAGTACATGCACTGTCCATTTGGCTGCTTCTGACCAAATAACTTTAGGCATCTCTTTCTCAGACAATAAGGATCTGACCATATTCATGATGGTCCTGTTTGTTCGTTCTGCAACCCCATTTTGTTGGGGTGCATATGCAGTTGTCAACTGCCTCCTTATCCCATTCTCTTTGCAGAATTTGTTGAAGATATCTGAGGTGAATTCTCCACCTCTATTTGTCCTTAATCCTCTTATAATAGTCTTTTCTTCCTTCTCAACCTAATTTTTGAATGACTTGAAAGTATCAAAGGCTTCTGCTTTCTCAGTCAAGAAATAGATCCATGTCTTTCTACTGAAATCATCTACTATTACTAGCAAATAACGCTTACCACCTTGTGAGATTGGGGTTATTGGACCACACAGATCAGCATGGAGCAATTCAAGTTTTTCTGTTGATCTCAATTTGCTCTTCTTTGGGAATTTGCCTCTCTGTTTCTTTCCAGTATTGCAGGTTGTGCACACTTTCTCATTGTCTTTAATGTGTGGTAAGCCCTTTACCATCTGGTTTCTCTGCACTAATAAACCACAAGAATGACCGACGAGCCAGAAGAAAAGAAAGAAAAAAAACTAAGCCACCACACTAGAGATGTCGAGAAGATGACAGATGCCCACCAAAATTTTCTTTTATCAGATTTTTAACATTTGTATGAACTAAACATTTATAAATAAACCAAAAGGTAAGTAAATATTTTACAGAAATGTGGACAACATAATTTCTTTCTTTCTCAAGTGAATACACCTTTTCTTTGTCACCAATTGGATTAATAAATCCGATGCATATAATATTAAAATTTTGTATCGATGATAAAATATAATTTTTAAAATAATTTTACTAAAATTACTTCTTCCAGTATACTTAACTTCTAGAGAAATTTCCCTATAAAATGAAAGTCTCTCTCAAACAACCATTGTTATCTATCTTCTTCAATATTTCAATAAACAACGTAATGTCAAACCATCTACAAGAGCCCTTAACCACTAACCCTAAACTTGTTTTAACCAATGAAGAAGAACAAGAAGTCGATGAGAACTTGGTGAGATTGAAAGCTGAAAGTATCTTGAACACTGTGGCTTTCCCTATGGTTCTTAAAGCTGCTTTGGAGCTTGGTGTCATTGACATCATAGCTGCTGCAGGCGACGGGGCGTGGCTCTCACCGTATGAGATAACAGTTAGTCTTCTAACCAAACCCATTAATCCGGAAGCAACGGCCTTGCTAGACCGAATGCTACGGTTACTCGTTAGCAAATCGATCTTGAAGTGTCGTGTGATCGAAACCGGTCCAACGGGAGATACCAAATTGGTATATGCAGCTGAACCGGTTTGCAAATATTTCTTGAAAGATAGTAACGGTTCTGGTTCTCTCGCGCCTTTGTTCATCATGTTACATGGCGAAGTGTATTTCAAAACGTGGTAAGCGTTAGGGGTGGGAATTCGGGTACCCTTTCGGATTCGGATCTGGTTTTTCGGTGAAAGGGTCTGTTTTATAGTTTTAGGTCGGGTTCGGATATTCTAGTTGGGGTTCGGATCGAATTCGGATATATCCGAAATTTAAAAAAGAATATCTAACCAAACCGAATTAAATTTTTTTGATCTGAATCAATTTAAAATTTTAATTATTGTTAAACCGATTTAGTGATTGATTTAAATATAATTTTTTTCTTTTAAAATTTTTTTCTAATTTAATTTATTAATTTGATGAATGATAAATTATTATACAAAATTATATAGGACATTTTCTTAATATAATTCAACTAAATTATAAAATTTAATGTATAAATAAATATATAAGATATAAAAAATCTTATTATTCTACTAAATTATATAATTTAATATTTAAAATTTATTTCTCCATGAATATACTACTATATATATATGATAAAAGTTTTAAAATAATTACATATATTTGATACAATAGTTATAAGTTCGGGTTTTTTCGGATTCATGGTCCGATTAGGGTTTTGGGTCTTTTGCCCACTCCTAAGTGTTCCGATGCAAACATCATTTAAAATATGAATATTTTTATTTTACATAAAAATATCATAAGTAAAAAATAAAAAATAATATTGGTTAAATGGTTAATGATCTATTATGTATGTTTTATCAGAATTTGATTTGATGTACTTGCATTCAAGTTTTATCAATTCAAATAGTAGCAAAAGATTAACAATAATTTATTTTTTTACAGGAAAAATCTTAAAACTATAATACTAGAAGGAAAAGATGCATTCAACTCTACTCATGGCATGAAAATTTTTGAATACATTAGTTTACATGAAAAATTTGCTCAAGAGTTTGATCAAGCTATGTCAGAACCTTCCATGATCATGAAGAAAGTTCTCGAAGTTTACAAAGGATTTGAAGATGTCAACACTTTGGTGGATGTAGGAGGAGCAAAAGGCACAATATTAGGTCTAATCACTTCCAAATATCCTCGCATTAAAGAAATTAATTTCGACTTACCTCATGTTTTAACCAATGTTTTTTTTTTATCCAGGTACAAAACTACTTACTATTTTATATATTTCATTTTAATTATCTTATAAAAGTATTTCATACAAATTAAAAAATAGTTTACTTTTTGTTTTATCCCTAGTTAATACAACATATTATTTGATTTTCTAATTTAGTGAACTAAAAGAATATAACAGCATTGAAAAACTTAACTAAAGTATGCACTGAAAATATTTTTTTAATAAATCAATCAAAATGGAAATTAAACTTTGAAAGAAAAACTAAGGGGTTGTTATTGGTTATGGTATTTTAATGGATTTCTAAATCCATGAGAATTTGAAAATATAAAGATTTTTAAATCATTGGATTTTGAAATACCATGATTTATATTTGGATTTGGTCCTTTGTATTTTTAATATTGAAATCCTTCCAAATCCACTAAAATACAAAGTGAAATTTAAAATCCAATTTTAAATCATTAAATGAATAACACATGATTTCAAAAAAAAAAATTTAATCATTAATCCACTAACACCTGATTTCACTTGGATTTCCAAATCCATTAAAAAATCATATAACCAATAACACCCACTAAAATAAAGCGGTGGGAGTATATTTTATGTGGTTTCATTCAAGTGCTAATTTTAATAACCAATTCTCAAACATTATATTAGAAGTTGAACATGTATCCGAGATATATCCGAAGATATGTTTATAGAAGTTCCAAAAGGAGATGCCATTTTTATGAAAGTAAATATATATATTGAACTGAGAAAATTCATAATCCAAGGTTCTTATTTTGACTATAAGTTTTTAATTACTAACAGTGGGTATTACATAGTTGGACTAATGAAGATTGTATAAAGATTTTGAAAAATTGTTGGAAGAGTTTACCAGAAAAAGGAAAAGTGATAATTATGGATATGATTACACAAACAAAACCAACACATGGTGATTTTTCATCTAAGATAATGTGTGCTAAGGATATGTTGATGTTAACACAATGCTATGGTGGTAAACAGAGATCTCTTTCTCAATTCAAGAATTTAACAACAAAGTCAGATTTTATTCAATGTGAAATTATATGTGCTGCCTTTTCATATTATGTCATCGAATTTCTCAAATAATAATAAAATGTCACAGTGTACCAACTAAATAAATATTGTTGGTTCTATATTTTTTTCAATGATATTGATATTAGCATTAACATGAAATAGCATGAAAAGAAACAAATTTAGCAAGTCTAGGATATTTCTAAACCAACTAATCTGCCATATCTAAATATATTAAAAGAAAAGAATTTGAAACTTATATCTCAATACCATATATTTTGAATCTTTTAATTTATTTTGGATTCCTATGTGAAAATTCCATAATTTTTTGAAAATTTTAATTTACTTTTTAAGTTTTAAATTTTGATGCATTTATTGTAGTTATTTATTTTCTTTGTAATTAATAATTTTAATAATAATTATCTTGAATAAGTAAGTTAAATTTTCATTTATATTATGTTTGCTTTATTTCTTTCTACTTATAATAATTCTTATTTTAGTTTGGGTAAATAACTATTTAATGTAAAACTAACAATACTTATTTTTCCATATATGTTATGATTTCAAAATTTAAAATTAGAAATATATCACTCAACTTATTTTAAAAATATATAATTTTGTATAAAAAATCTCACATTATACGAAAAAGTGAGTGATAAAATAAAATATATTATGAATACCTGAATATATTAGAATAATGATAAATAATAATAATAAAAATACTTATGTATAGACATCTTTGGTTTAATTAATTTTTTTGTTAAATTGAATACTTAAACAAATATAAGAAACGATTGAAATATTTTAAGGTTAAATTTAAATGTAATAAATACTTCATAAAAATGAGAATATCGTAAATATTCTATTTTATTTTTTTAAATATGTTAAATTTATTAAATTTTTAAAGAAATTTTATTAGCAAAGTTGATGAATCTAAAATGTAAATTTTAAACATAATAATTAATAATCTAATTTAAATTTGTAGTGTTTAAAATTTTATTTAGTTTATTATATTATTATAATTAATTTTAATGATATCTTTTTTGTAAATTTAAATCATAAAAACATTCTTAAAACAATACAATAATAGTTCGAAAATATTTTCTTATTAAACTGACCTCGTGTATAACACGAAAAATTATCTAGCTATTATAATCACGAGAACCCTAGCAAATGAATTTCAAAAAACTAAAAAAAGAAAGAAAAAAGGAAATTTATGAAAACTTTTTTGTTCATATCTAGAGGTGTCAATTGGGTTTGCCCGCGCCCATTTGGGTCTGTCCGGATGGACATTTATTTTTGTGGACGCTTTATGGGCAAGCCCGCGGACCAAATTATGTCCGTGCCCAATAACATCCGCGTTCAAACGGACTTGTTCGCGGACGTTCACTTACCATATTTGTGGTTTTCAACTTTTCATGTTTTGTGGTTTTTATTACTAAATTAATCCAAATTCAACATATATAAAAAAATTTAATATAAAAACTCTACAAAAATTTAAAACTTATAAAAATCACTTTTTATAATATTTTGATTAAAAATTATATAAGATACAGAAAAGTAAGAATTTTTTTTAGTGATTAAATTTCCCTAAAATATATTAAATTATATAAAATTTAAAATATAAAATAAACTTTTTAACTTTTTATAATTTTACAATCTTTATAATTTTTTATAATTTTAAGAGTTTTTTTATAGTTTTTATAGTTTTTTATTTTTTATATTTTTATTTTATTTTATAGGTTTTAGATTTAGATCTAAAATTTATGTCCAAATAGACATCCCATGTCCGCTTGTACAAACCCGCTACAAACAACGAGCAATTTTGGGCATTGCCAAATTGATCCGCTTATATTGCGGACATGTCTATGGACAGTCTGCGTTGAGGCGGACTGGGTCTGGCCCACAGACAAGATGTACAATTAACGCCCCTATTCATATATGAATTTCGTGAATTTCAAAAACCCAATTGAAATTTACGAAATTTTAGGATATTGGTACTGTGATTTTAATTGATTTATTATATAACAAAGTTGTGGAGATTTTTTTTCCTTCTTTTTTTTTGTATGTACATATAATTTTATGGTGTTGGCTTATTTTATTTTTCTTTTTCAAGAATGTTGGTGCTTGTTTACCATCAATGAAATGTAATAAGTATGATAAGTGTGAAAGTGTGTTTAACAATTTGCATTTGGTTTGTAGTAGAGACATTGTGTCTTATATTAAAACTACTGTATGGAATTATTGTTTTATTATTTTGTATTTTGGTAATAATTTTCTAGTGGGTAATCTATGATAACAACAATTTTTTTCTTAAAGAAATTCTAGGAAAAGCTCTCTTCTCATCTGCCGCCCCTGAAGAAAAAGTTGAAGCTTTTTGCTCTTGGGCCACCCTCGTCTCTTATCCTTTTTTGTTTAAATATGTGGTTTTTGGTCTTCTGTTCTCCATAGGTTGCTTTTCTGGTGCGGTCCTTTCAGCTTTTTTATTATAAATACAATATCCCACACATTGAAAACTCAAAAGAACATAGAACAATATATAAGAGATATAAGTCAATCCACTTATTTCTAATTGGTTTTGAGTTGGAAACTCATAATCCTAACATGGTATCAGACTCCGATTCATTACATGGTCCGACACAAAATTGGTCATACCACTCTTGCCCAAACCACCCGAGATTAATGGTTAACAAGACTTATTATCTCGAGGGGGTGTATTAGAGATATAATATCACACATTGTAAACTCAAAAAGACATGCATCAGCATATAAGAGTTATGAGCCAATCCACTCATTGTCAATTAGTTTTAAGTTGGAAGCTCATAATCCTAACATTTTTCAGTGTTGCGGGTCGGTGGTCTGGAGTAAGAACGTGTTGGTGAAGCGGCCTCCAAACATCCATGGTCAAAGATGCCAACACTTTGGTGGATGTAGGAGGAGCAATTGGGACTTAGGTCTAATCACGTCCAAATATCCTCATTTTACTTCATGTTTTAACCAATACTTCTTTTTATCTAGGTACAGAAAGACTTAACTACTGGTTAGTTTTAAGAGCTATTGTTAATAATTTTATTTTGTTAAATTTTACTTATTACAAGAGTTGAAGTATCAGGACACATGTTTGTAAAAGTTCCAAAGTTCTCTGGTATATTGCTTGTTTTTTTTTTTCCAACTTCTATAAATTGTAAAATTCGATCCATAATCAACCTATATAACATGTTACACCATTATTATTTTTGAAATTCAATTTCAGTGGAGAAGAGATCATTTTCCCGTGTTATATAGCCTATTTATATTTCTTTTTTAAGGTGTTTGTGGAATTGGATAATAAAATAAATATTCTCCGCCATTCAACAACCTTCCAAGAACTTTTTAGATGTGAAAATCAAGAGAAACAAACGTTTTATTAAGGTTGTATTTATTAAAACCAGATGTAATCCAGTTTACACATTCAGCCCCAACAACAAACAAACATATTACAAAAACTGCTAAACTCAGGAAAGCCTATTGGGCCAAATCCGGCCTGCTACCAAACCAGCCTAACAAGAAACCTAATTTTGAAAATAGGAGAACCCTACAATACATGTGTTGTCGACAGAATTGCGGGCCTCACTGCCGATGAGCAGTGACCAAGCGACGGAGAAACTGAAGCAGTGCCGTCACCACCGCCCACGAAGATTACATAATGAAAATAGACTTCCTTTGTGTAACTTGATAAACACGGATTTGTGCTAATCCTAAGTTTAGCAAATTCCTAAGTTTAATT
>OVBE01003521.1:0-26588 GCA_900406425.1 Iberis pinnata
CAAAAATACCACAAATTTGAAATAGCTTTAAAATTTATAATTTGAATCCTAAAACCAAAACCTACCGCCTTCAAAACTAAACCCTAAACTCTATTTAGTGAACCTAAACCCAAAATTTTAAATTTCCAACCCTTAAAATTCACTTTTTATTTTTGTGGTATTTTTGGAACATTTGAGAATGTGTGATATTTTTGAAACTTTTGGGAGTGTGTGGTAGTTTTGGAATTTGAACTTCTTTTGATGGTGTTTCAAGGAATTCATCCATATTATATTTATTAGATACATAAAAGATATAGAACTTATTTAAAGGCCATAAAAATAAAATAAAAAATCAATCATTCACCTGTTTAGTTAGAGAAGTATCACTAATATTATTATATTTATAAATAGAAAAATACCAAATAATTCTTTAAGTAGCGAATATGCCGAAATACTCGAACTATTATGTGCCAAGACCCCTCAATCTATGTGTATTATTCAAATTACTACAACACTTTGCTTAACTAGGTCAGATAAGATATAACGTAATCAAATCTAACGAACTTAATGTTTGACTAACATGAAGAATATTATGATTTTGTTAAAAATATTCTGGAAAACTTTTTTGGTCATGTTTACGTATATGATTTTTGATAAATTAGTTAACTAACACTTTTTCCATGTTTATAAAATTAAACCATAGATAATTAGCAGGAAAATGGCCATTTAATTCTCCATGTTTTTAATTGTGACAAAATTATTCCCCAACGTTTATCTTTGCAAAATAAATAATGAACTTTATGTTGACTTTAGTAAACATAAAAAAGTTTAAAAAGTTATACATGTTCGTTCGATTATGATTAGTGATTAGTTTTGTTCTCTTTATTGATTTGTGAAAGACATTAGCCAATGCATATACTCTTGATTATTTGTATATGCATAACTTAGTGTTTTGAAGATTACATCGAGACACTTGTGTATTTGTTCGTATTGCTTTTTAGTTTGCATTTTATCTTTCAAACATCAATATTATTGAGACAGAAATTGATCAAACACTCAAATATTAGTCTGACGATACAGTATCTTAGTCTCTCCTTAAAACCAAAATCCAACTGTTTTTAACATGATTTCAATGCATGATTTAATTAATTTAATGCGAAACAAAACTTCCAAATGAAAACAAAAAAAAAATAAAGATTTTTCTGAAAAAAAAACTAAAAGCACTGTGACTTCATGGTTTAACAAAAGCAAACCCAATTGAATACAAAAAACATTGTCTAAATAAAAGCAAACAAAGAAATTATGACGAGAATCCGAATCTTCTTTGTGGTATTGCTTCAAAGTTTTCTTGTAATCCTCCTTGAGATGATGATTCTCTCTATTGAAACATGAAACAAAAACACAAAAGGAACATAAATTATCACATATGAAGCACAATATTAATATTGGAACCAAACATAAAAGAAAGAACACATAATTACCACATCTTTTCTTGGACGACCTCTTGATCGTTTTGGCTGAGGTGATGCAGTTGGATTTGGACATCTTGTTTTATTATGTCCTTCTTTTTTACACTTTGAACATTTTCATCCCGTGTTAACTTGTTTATGTTGGAAACTAACTCATGAGGACTTTTGCGTCTAGGATAGTCAATAGGTCTTCCACGGTTAAATTTAGTCGGTGGTGGTAAAACGGGCAACCGACCCAATCGTGGCCATAACTTCCTACCTTGGATGGGCATAATCCTCCGAGCATACAATTGGCGCCATTTTGCGGTGGTGTAATAATCTTATACATACTTATCAACAACTAATTTTGTAGTTGTGATTACACACATAGCATGCATGCTAGGTATGCCATTCAACTGCCAATAACCACAACCACAAGTCATATTTTCCATATCAACACGATAGGCATCCCCCTGGAAGTCAACCTCATGCAAACTATATGTGGTTATGTATCTTCTACAATCCTTAGTTTTCTGCCGGTTTAATTCATTCTCGGTATCAAATCGTGGTGTAAAGTTCTTCTTCTATCGACTAGATATAATAGTCATGTTTGCATTTCTCACCATGCATTTTCTTCTATTTTCTTCCAACATATCAAGCAATGGTTTCCTCCTTGACTCTCTCACACTTATGTTGAAAGAATCTGATAGATTGTTCAAGTTATCATTACAACATGAACTATCCGTAAAGAATGCTTGAGACCACGTGTCTAGCTGCATATGCTGTAAAGAATCATATGTACCATGATTGTATTTCTTTAATGCTTCCAAGTTGTCAGCAAAATCTCTCATTGTGTAACTTCTAGATATTTTCCAAAATAGCCTCTCAAGTTTGATATCCTTATTTTTCTTCTTCCAATTTACAAGAATGTGTCTAGCACACATCAGATGTTCAACTTCTGGTAGCTCGTATTGAATAGCGTTCAATATACCCTGTTAAAGAAGACAAGCAAAAAAAATTCAGTTTGAGAAATTGAGAAACGTGAGAGACTAACATTGCCAATAATAATACCTTGCACTTATCTGAAATGAATGTAATGTCTGCTTCATTTCCAAGTACTAAGTCTTTTTTAATGAGTTGGATAAACCACACCCAATTAATTTCATTCTCTACATCCACCACAGCCCAAGCAATTGGAAATATCCTATTGTCTCCATCTCTACCATTTGCAGTTAATAATTAGCCTTTGACATCCCATTTCAAAAACGCATCATCTAATCCTATGATTGGTCTACATGTTTGCTTCTATGCTCTTTTCAGAGCTTCAAACAAATGTACAAACGGTAGAATCTTTGTTTTCTTCCCGATACTGGTCCGGGAATTTTCTCGATTACCATGCTAGAACCTGGATAAAAAGTAAGTGTCTCTTCTTGATAATCCCATATCCTACCAAAATGAACTTCATGACTAGTCTTTCTTTTGTCTACTAGTGAACGCTTCGCTCTTCTGCACTGATGCAAACTTACAGTAAAATTATATTCTCTTTTGATTTCATCTACCATCTCTTATGATCTAATTTTAGGATTGACTCTGAGCCTTTCATCGTAGAGTTGCGCTATAGTTGCACTCTTCAACAACTTTGTATAACCAGATCGAACACAAGTATGATTGTCTATGTAAACTTTGACCATAAACTTGTTTCTACCTTTTTCAAATGAGCAATAAACTCTCCATTGACACTTTTCATCAGTGCACTTTGCTCCAAGCCTGTCAGTTGAAGATTTATACAACTTAATATCATATTGTGTCTTAAGAGAATACTTGAGAAGTGAGTATTTGAATTCATCAGCACTGCTAAATGTTTTTTCCAAAGATATAATCTCATCATAACCTCTTCCATGTGTAAATGTAATATCTTCTACTTCTTTACCATCATATGACAACGGATCTGGTATGCCATCATCGTTCCAAATATCATCACCACTATCAGCATTGCCATCTTCACCATTCCCATCCACATAATCTCGAGCTAAATCTCCAAAATCCTCTTCCAAATTCTCACATATTTCTACGTTTACGAATGTATCTCCCCCCCCCCCCCCCACCANTTTTCAACATTTGTTTTGGAAAAAACCTCACAATTATCATCACTACTATCAAAATCGAACTCATCTTCCACATTTATATTGTTTTCACTACCAATAAAATCAATAAAACACAATAGTCAATGTTTCTTCCACAAAACAAAATCATTACTAAATTAACGCAACAAACTTCAATAGAGATAATATAGATTTACCTTGCATTCGACTTAGTTATTGTTACAGTCATCAGATTCACGTCTGGAACACATGCACTCGCCGGAGAACCTTTAGCTTTTATGGTTCCACGTCGGAATGGAATCTTCGACCGAGAAGGATTCATCACTTACCCTCGCCGTAATCTCACCTCCCCGAAAATACCAAGCCACGAATCCAATTTTAGGGTTTCTTTGTCAACTTGAAAAAGAAGCATGAAATAATAATTTTTATTAGCGTTTTCTGTTAGTCTAATAAACGTTGACTTCTTAAACCCAAATTTGCAAATTCAACACAAAGTTCATTATTTATTTTGCAAAGAGAAAATTTGAGGATTAATTTTGTCATAATTAAAAACATGGGGAACTAAATGGCTTTTTTCCCTGATAATTAGCATAATTTAATTACTAAACTATATATAAATAAAAAATTATAATTACCAAATAAAAAATTAAAGTTTTGTAGGCCATGTATAAACATTGTAATCTACCAACCATATAAGAAAAAGAAATACCCATAATCAGATCATTGTACTAAACAAAAGAAAATATTTAAATATTTACACAAGCCTACAGAACTTTTTTCTGGTAGGTGTTGTGAAAGTTTATCTATTATTTGGTAGATAAACTTGACTTTGGTAAGTTGCAACTCTATTATTCTTAATAATTTTAAGATTTGCGAGAAAACAACATTTGTACAAAATAAAATATTTGAAACTCAACATCTCTAAAATATATTGCATTGCACTATGATGAAAATGACAATTCAAAATGCTACTAAGCAATTAGTAAGTTTAGTCAAGTGCATCTTTAGTACAAGATCAAGAAAATAATAATAATAATAATAATTCACATATCTAAAATTAACTTATCCAAAATAGGCGGTGAAAATAAAGATTAGTTTAGATAAATAAAATCAATATATATATATATATATATATATATATATATGCTTTTGTCCATGTTTTAGCCATATATATACATTATTTTGGATAAGATTGGCTAATTAAGGTACTTTCATGTTTATAAAATCAAATTATAGATAATTAGCATATTTTAACTACTAAAATAATTATAAAACATCATAATTTTCAAAATACATTGAAGTTTAAGCTATATATATATATATATATATTGTAATCTACGAAGCATGTAGGCAAAAAAAAAAAAAAATCCGATTCATGTATCCTATATAAAGTTTTTTTTTTCGGAGTACAACAATGTGAGGGATGTAAACTTCTTTCAAAATTCCAAAGATACTTAAGAAATTAAATAATAAAATAATATAAAAAAAATCAAAGGATGATCATAGAAGCAAGTTTAAGTTGTTTTTCAAAATGCAATTGATCTTTGAAGGCTACACAAATGCAATGCATCACCTTCACAAGCATTGAAGCTTTTTCTATTTCTCTCCTTAATTTGCTTTGCATTAGCAGCAGAATCAGTTGCAAAATTGTAAATTTGTTCCAGTGATATCCATAGAAATGAGATGAAAAGCTCTACAATCACTTCATAGTTGGGATCAGACAAATGAGAAGTTACAATAACATACATATCGTTCAACATTGTGGATCGGTCTACAGTGGAAAACGACATGTATTCACAACATATACTAGAGAGACGGACGATAATGAGAAGAGCATTGGAAAGACGACCAGAAACACAACTAATTTCAGCAACATCAATGAGCCATTGTCTTTTTAATTTTTCTTTCTGTTAAATGCAGAGTCACTACTACATCAATAAATACGTCCCAAACATCTAATAAATACAAAAATTAATTGTATCAACAATATCTTTGATTCTATCTAGTAGGGGTGGCAAACGGTTTATTCAATTCAGTTAATTCAGTTTTCATTTTTTTCTGAATTAAATCGAATACAGTTTTGGTTTGGTTCAGTTTGGCACTTAGTTTTTTTGGTTCAGTTAACATTGTATAAAATATAATTGTTGCTGACCCAAATTAAATAATTCACTGAGTCGAACTGAATTAAACGAACTAAATTTGGTTCGATTCGGTTTATTCAATTTGGTTAAAGTGCCCACCCTACTTTATAGCCCACAAATAAAAATCAATCATTAATATTAATATGTAGATATATCTTTATTTTTTAAATATTTTAGGTGGTTAAAAAATACGATACCCACATCGAAAGAAAATTTGATTGGATACAAAAAAAGATATAGGCCATAAAACAAAGATAAATACATTTAGTTAGAGAAATATCACTAATATTACTGAATTTATGTGTGGAAAAATGCCAAATTGTTTTCAAAATAACGGATATGCTAAGAGCATGAACAATGGGAGAACCCACATTTGGGTTCTTATTTTTTATTTTTTCATTAAAAAAATAAATAAAATAAAAAATAATACTCAACCAATCGTGAGTTGCCACGTGTCAGTGGGGCCCATGATTTTTGTTAAAATCATATCCCAAATAAGAGACAAGGGGGTGGGTTTTTAATTTTCGTGTGGATCCCACCCCTTAAAACCCCCTTTAGAACTTGCAATAATCATGGTCTAAGAACTTCAACAATTATGTGCTACGTGAACCCCCTCAATTTATGTATTATTTTTCAAATGGCTATAACATTTTGGCTGGCTAACGTAACTTAATCAAACTTAACGAAATTTATTTTTGACTAACGTGAGAAATATTTGACTTAACTAAATATAGTTTGGAAAACTTTTTCAACTATATTTATGTATAATTTTTTGAAAAATTAGGTAACCAACACTTTTGTCCATGTTTTGGCCATATATACATTAATTTAGATAAGCTTAGCTAATTAAGGATAAACTATAGATAATTATTTTATTTTAATTATCAAAATAATCTTATTATATAAACCGGAACCCGTTTAACGTGGATGCGACACGTAAGCGAATTATAATTAACTAAATCGTGATATGTGTCATTGTTAATTAAGATTATTACATGTGTCAACATAATATTTAAAATAATAAAAACTTTCTTATTGTTAGTTTATTATTCTTTTTAAAATAATATAATAAGAAAAGAAAATATTTATTGCTTTTTAAATGGTAACTACATAATAACAAAAGAAAAATATTAATTTTATACATAAATTATAAGATTAAAATAACAAAAACATATAATATATAATGTATAAAAGATTAATAATATAAATTTGAAAAGCAAAAAATATATGTACACTTTTATGTTTGTTTAACCTTAAAAACAGCAACATATGTTGATATTAGTTTTAACGATTTTGTAAAAAAAAACTAGAAACCAAAATAATTAATAATAACTAAATTTTAATTTTAACGTCGATTAAAATATATAATAACACTGGTTACCATATTTAAATCTAAATAATTTACTTATACCCGCGTATCACGCGGGACCTAATCTAGTTATAAATAAAACATTATAATTACAAAATAATGATAAAAAATTGAAGATATTTAAGCTATATATATATATTTATTGTGATCTACCGAGAATGCAAGACAAGATGAAAAAAATTAGATTTTTGTACACTGTATAAATTTTTCTTTTTTCTTTTTAATTACAACAATATGAAAGAAGAAAATTTCTTTCAAAATCCAAAAGATACTAAAAAATTATAATTTTCCGAACTGATTAAATAATAAAATATTTTTTAAAAATTCAAAGTATTGTCATAGAAGCAAGTCTAAGCTGTTTTTCAAAAGTCAACTGATCTCTGAAGTCTACACAAATGTAACGCATCACCTTCACAAGCATTGGAGCTTTCTCTCTCTCATCCTCTTCAATTTGCTTTGCATTAGCGACTGAGTTAGTTGCGAAACTGTAAATTCGTTCCAATGATGCCCATAGAAACGAGATGAAAGATTCTACAATCACTTCATAATTCGGATCAGACAAAAGAGAAGCTACAGTAACAGACATGTCTTTCAACACTGTGGATCGGTCTAAAGTGAGAAACGGCATGTATTCACAACATATGCTAGAGAGAAGGCCGATAAAGAGAATAGCATTGGAAGGACGATCAGAAACACAGCTAATTTCAGCAACATCAATGAGCCATTGTCTTTTTATTCCTCCTTCTGTGAGATGTAGAGCCACTACTACCTCGATCAACACGTCCCAAATATCTACCAAATATAAAAAACTTTAATTGTATCAACAATATCTTTGATTCTATATTAGTAGGGGTGGACACTCGGTTTATTCGATTCAGTTAATTCAATTTTTTTTGCCAAATTAAACCGAATATAGTTTTGGCTCGGTTCAGTTCGGCACCCGGTTTGTTCGGTTCGGTTAATATAGTATAAAATAAAATTATTGCTGAACCAAACCGAATCTAAAACCGAACTAAATTAAATAATCCACCGAATCAACCAAACTAAATTCAGTTCGGTTTATTCAGTTTGGTTAAAATGCCCACCACCCCTACTATCTAGTTCGCATATAACAATTAAGGATAGTAACTGACCTAAGTCTCCGCAATTAAATATGATAGCCTTTAGTTTCGCTAACTCGGAAAATGGAATTGAGCCAAGTCTTGCTAGCTTTGCTTTTGCCTGGATTTTCTTTAGATCACCTTGGAAGTCTGTCTTCCCGTTTCCAGGTTCGAGACTCGAAACCTGCCATGTTAAATGATGAGATAGGCCACAAAGATGATATATGCATGGAGCAGAAAATATATATACCTGTAGAAATTTGTATAACCAGTCCTGTCTCGACTTCTGCAAACAACTAACTGCCACTGGCCACTCGTTTAATTGACTCATCTGATCTTCTGCTTTAGGGGAATGTGACGCAACTGGTAAATCCGCAAATAGCAACTCTACGCATTTTTCAATCTTTGCGATGCATTCAGAAGATTCAAACGAAGTTTCTTCAAGACACTGCCTCAGACCGTTCCAACAAGAGACTTTCAATGAGCTATAAACTTGGTCTGAAGACAGAGAGATTATGAAGCATGATATATCGTCAAACAATTTATCCATTCTTGAACCTGAGAATACTCTCAGCAAATCTCCTAAATGACAGAGCAGACATGACTGGAGACTCTGCTCTAGTGTCTTGAATCTGGATAGTTCAGATAATTCATCTAGAAAAGTCAGAAGTTCATCCGATTCACTTGCATGAGACAATGAAAAGATGAAGCACTCTTCCCTAAGAGTTCTTTTCATGGAAACATCGCTTGACTGCGTCTCTTGTTTCATTAATCGCCGTATTGTTGCTCCCCAGTCCAAGCTTGGCAATCTCGGAGCACGAGACAAACACCGCAAAGCACTTGCCGAGTTACCTGCCTAAATTTCAACAGAAATTAGTTACTATGAGAACCGATTGTTATCTATTTAATAGAACCAAAGATGGAATAGTTTCTTCTTTTTATGTTCAAACCATCAGGAATCAGAAAAAGCTAGAATGTTTTTAAGTAGACATACCAAAGACGGATTTGTATTTGTTAGCCCTTGAGCAAGTTCCATGACCATGGAATGCTCAAGAACAGGCTGGGTAGTTTCATTTCTGAGACTTGACGCTTCACCGGACCATACGTAATTTCTAAGTATTGAGATTGCCCATGCAGCATAACTCTGCAGCTGTGGATCCTTTGTATTTTGTGCAATAAGAAATATCTCTTGCACAACTGGTGTCAACTGCTGAGTAAAATACGAGTTGGAAAGCAAAGGACCTGACACATGAGGACTAACTTTTTCCTCAGAACTAAATGGAGGAGGACGTGGTACAGGATGGGTATACACTAAATTCCCAGCACCTGCTCCCAAAACATTAATAACTCCGAGCATGCCACTAAAGTGAACAACGGGTGGATAAAGACTAGAGTAACATCTCTTGAACAGTTGTATTAACCCTTTTACTGACTCAATCTCAACAGGGTAGATACCTTGATTCAGAACAGAGCCAAGGAAGTCTCCTGCCCCAATACAGGAAGCCATCAACAAAGTCTTATGAAAAGCACCAGTCTTTTTAACGATTAGCAACTCAGAAATAAGGTCTTTGAAACAATTGATTAGAAAATCCACATCATGTGCATCGAAAAGTTCCACTTTTTGACAGAAAGTGATCACAATTGGGAGTGCGAGGCATGAACCAGCTGAAAAAACCCTAACTGATACCTTACTACTAGAACCAGAAACTGCATATGGGATCCATGAAACAATCAGCTTTTTAATCTTTACGACAGCGTCTTTCTTCCCAGCTCTATATATTGCTCCAACAGACATCCCCAAACCTAAGATGAGTCCAGCAATACCCCATGCATCATCATCAAAATCTCGAGAATTCTCATCCAACAGTTGAGGTAAACCTGTAACGCTGTCTTCCACTCCAGGTGGGAATAGAACAGTCAAGCTTTCAAGGATATCACACGGACTTTCCAGGAATTGATGTAATATTGAAGATAGCAACCTCACTATTCTTCCTAAGAGCTGTTCTTCTTGGTTCCTGTAGGACACACTGTCTATATCAGAGCTTGCAGAGGCTTCCATCCGAGTGAGCAGATCTTGGCATGAAAAACCCAATCCAACCCCACATGCTCCTTTTACAAGAGTGCTTTTACTGCTACACAAAACCTCAAGAATCCCGGATATATTCTGAAATTTCTGCTTGTGCTGAGTCACGTGCAGAGACGATGAAATCAATCCAAGAGATATACCAGCTGTCCACTGACGGTGTTCATGCTCATACTCAAACAACCAACCCAGTAGAAATTTTGATGCAGCCGCTTTAATACTATGAGCAGCAGCTGGCAAAGCCTGAGACAACAGACAGATTAAATAAACTTATGCAGAAAGTTGGTTAGTACAAATATGGAAGCACAATTATACGAAATCTTACTGCGCATAGAGCACCCAGTGCTAATGCTATATTTTCTGCAGACCTGGGAAGCGTTTCTTCTTCAGCCATGTGTACCAAACTCTACATGTATAACACAATCTCAATAAAGGCTTGAACATTTAAAATTTAAAAGTTTGAACTAAACTCCTACTGAATGACCAATCTCAAACCTTCAAGATGTTGTTTGCAGCTTTAGAAGTCTTATCAGATGATAATTTTGTAGTCGTTGCATCAATGGACAATAAGTTAGCTTTCACCCAACGTCGCATAAAAGCTGTTAGTGATTGCAATGAAATAAGTGCAAGGGAAACATTTCTTGCGAGCTGCAAAGATTTGACTACTATTCTAAATTCCTCCTTGTATTGATCATGCAAGCTCTGCGATTAAAAATATGCCACTCAGTACACCGAAGTATTAGAATATCTCCAAGCAGAAATTGGATATTCTTACTCTTGATGAACCGAACTTCAAATCTTTAGGACTAAAAGATAGACATAATAATGCCGCACCAGGTAGTTCTCCAGCTTTCATTCCTGTCCCTGTGATTCAAATGGTGCTGCACTTAGTTCACGCGAAGCGCAAAGAGATTCACATAGATCTAATAATTAAAGGACTATTTTAGCTGGAATATCAATTACACCTGCAGGGAAGATGACCTGAGGTATCAGATCCAGTAGCTTCTCGATCTTACTACCAGGTCGTTTCTTCTCTTTTACATATCTACGGCGAACACTGAAAGGTAAGAAAAGAAAGCAGTTTTAACATACTGCAAATGAGGATCTAAATCAGAAAAGGTTCAGCAGATTGCAAGATCCATACCTGTGCTCATAAATTATGATCTTGAGTGAAAGGTTTTCTAACGCATTCAGTATTTCTGTATTCTTCTCTGAAAAGAGCAAATATGTACATTTTTTGTTGAAGTCAGAAAATTGTTTTTCCATAAATGATACCTGAAAAATGGACCAAAATCAGAGTGTTGATACTAATAGTTTAGAACCAAATGAAACCAAAGATAGCCTGGAATACACCTAAATGAAGATGTACAAGACACAGAAATTAAAGACGTACTTCATATTGGCCAAGGGCCATTAAGGCAGAGACTCTGGCCTTTGTCCAACGAGAATCATGAGGCATCTGCGTAGGGCTTCCAATTTCCCACAAAACCTTCAGAACCTGTTCTGCATCTTCAGGATGTGCTTCAGCATCCATTGCACCCCATTTTAGAAGAAGGCACACACTGCAACATATTCATCAAAATAATACTACTTTACTTATACGTCAATTTTTCTTCAGACACCTATAAAGATTAACGGCTAAAGGGTCCATGCACCCCTTTAAACACCTCAATCGTTCCTGTAAATATGATTTGGGAGTTGGGATATGAGTTCTGCTAACCTATAAGCAAGGAGAGGATCCAGTTTGATGTTTTTAGCATGTTTCTCAATAACACCCCATGCTGTGTAGAAATCTGGACGGGCAAAGCAAAACTCACTATATAAATATATGAGGTAAATACAAAGGTTAACTAAGACATGAAAGCATCAAGACAGTACCAATGACATCGGCTTCGCATAGATGGGAAAGACTCTGAAAACCAAGTGCTCGAACTGAACTGTCTTGGCTTTCTATACAGGCCTACCAAAGTGTAAATCCAGTGAAAATAATTGAAGACACTCCAAAAGTTTCAATATACAAGCCAAAACAGCAATATCAAACATCAAGTGACAAACTATACCTGAACAGACAAGATTAGGTCTACTCCCCTATCAGGGTGTCCTTTGCATACATCGCAAATGGAAGCAGCCATGCTAATGCAGATATGTCTCTCCGACCTAAAGTCTATAAATCCTTTTGGACTTAACACCTCCTGAGTATTTAAAATAATTTGTACCATAAAAAATACATAATTATTGTACAGGCATGCTGCCTTCATTGATGTTTTAGTATATGATAGCTTACTTGCAGACTGGAAAAGGCGCGATCATTGACTGCCCAGGTCTGACAAAGTAATCTAATTGCTGTAGCATACAACTGACTGAAATAAACCATCATCAGAGATACTCATGTCAACTACATTGCATGGCAGTACAGAAATGAAACAAGGTATAGCAAATTAAGTCAGTAGGCTAAATCATGATATACGACATACTAATTTGATGGCTTCAAATTTACCTTTTGTAATAATATACAGTTAGTTCAGAATGTGAAAAGATAACTACTGATACCCATTTACAAAATAGCATAGGCGATTATCAAGTTTTGCAAGCAGCAAGTAAGGGTTTCAACCCAGAATTAACTTTTATAAACAAGATTAAAAAGAAATGACACATAGGATAATAAGAAAAAGGAGCACTGACCCTTTCACACCCTTGTGTAGCATTGGTGTAATAGTCTGAACTACCAATGGAATCATCACCTGCTGTGCAGCTAGTGATGGAAGCAACCCCAGAAATTTCAACTGCAAGTCAAACAAATAAAATGAGAACTGTGCTAAAGGAAAACGAAATAGAAGCAACAAGGACTTAAGTTTGAAGATACTTGAATAGAAAAAAACTAATGAGAGTAATCTCACCAATAGACTCTGACAAGGACCATCAGTTCGGGATAACAAGTTGCTGTAGTATAGAACAGCTAGTAACAGCGGGACACTCATTTTCGGATCAATGTCACCGATAACAGACAAAGAACCAATAGCATCCGGTCCTCGGGATGGATGCATCACCAAGATACCAGCAACCGCGCCAAGTAAAATAGGTATTTCTTGCGAAAGAAAGAGGGATGTCTTGGACTTTTTTCTATCCCAAATCTGTTCAGCATGTTCCCTAAGTAGCGAATTCCAAGTGATGGGTGTAGAATTAGTTTTCTGTTTCTCACTTCCATTGATGTAAGCCACTCTGAGGAAGGACAACGTAGAAAGTGTGTAGTCACTCTGAGAAAAAAAGAACATTCAGAAATTCAGGGCGTGTCGGATCCGAGTTTTATTTCGACGAAAATGCTTTAATATGGACAAAAAACAATCAATATACACACGCTTATCTCTCACATCCCTCGGATGAGTAATCGATTTTCATAACATAGCCAATGAACAGATCGATGGAACTAATTATAGACATATTTATGAAAGAAAATAGCAGGTTTCTCCACAGGAATCAAACCTGATGCCACAGTTGCTGCATGATCCTAAATACGACAGAGCCCACCCTGCTGAGAGAGGAATCTTCCATACTTGTGGGGACCTCAATCTTTGGTGCATTTGACATTGTTACCAGGACATTTTCGACCATGGAAAGAACCTTACTTGCTGCTCCTTTGACTGATGTAGAAGGAGAAGACATCAGCGCAATAATAGGGAACAATAATAGTGGCTCCACACTTGAAAAGGCTGCATCTCTAACCGAAAAGCTTTCTAAAAAATAATTGGGAAAGAACAAATTTCAGTATATCGAATATGCTAAAAAAAAGAAAGAAGAAGATTTCATAGCAGGAAACACCAAGCTTTGGATGAAAGTAGCTACTACACAATTAAACAATGAAATGAGCGAAGGTGTAAGGACAATTATACCATTTTCAGATTTCCATTTGAGTAGAAAAAACAGCAACTTCAAAATAGAGAGTTGATCATGCTCGACACTAGACTTGGCAAGCATGAAAATTAGCGAGAGAACCACCAAGGACAGATCATGTAAATATGGTAATCCAAGGTCTTTCTGAACAGCTAACAAGTGCTTCAATGATTCAACAACAGGCTCTTGTTCAATTGTTTGGACACGAGGAGAGGCACAAAGCAAAAGTACGGCATCTACTAGTTGAACACCGAGCAGATGAACTTCTGTTACTGCCTGCCAATACAGAATGTTGGACAATGAGTACAAAAGATTAAGATGAAGCAACGAGGCAATGAGCACATACCAATCTACTTCCGACCAAGTCTCTAACAACCACAGTGTAGGCATCCACTAGAGTCTTGACAATGCAACTGAAATTTCTATTGTCCTGAAAAGTATCATTAGTTTAGAAATTATTCCTTATATAGCAATTAATCAAACTGATTGCTAATCATGAATACTTACTTCCAGATCTTTGCCTGGAATATAGCTTAGGCAGCGGATAAGCAATCTGAACAGTGGCAAGGCTTCTTGGCTGCATGAGCAACAAAGGGAAGCTATTGACGATATCAAATCCCTTGCAAACAAAGATGGCGACGAATCTGCGAATGGGATACGCAGTATTGTAAAATTCAGAAACAGTTCCAAAAATTCACAAACTCCAACCATTCCCAATCGTCGATTATGCATTACAAAGAGTGATACTTGGTGAAGAAGCTCCGTCTGAGATTCCGGTCGGCTAGAAAGAATCCTGACAAACGGATGATTCTCCGTCGAATTGAATTTCCAATTACCATATTTCTGCTCGTAACCAATACGAATTAGAAACCCTAAGCCCTTGACAAAGAGCGAAACCAATTTCGGGTCGCATTCTTCGAGAGCTGATTGAAGTTCAAGCAAACCGCGGGAGAGGTGTAGAACGGAGTCTGAAACTAATCGACAAAGCTCACGAACGGATTGATCAACGACAGTGACAGATTTAGAATTGAGACAGAAGGAGATAGCTTCTCTTCCAGCTTCAGAATCCGGCCCCAATGAGTCTGGAGCAGATCGTAATTTAGAAAAGACGGAAATTACTGCGAATTTCTGAATGGAAGGTTGAGGAACGCGAGTTTTCTCCAGTAACGCAACATAAGAGGCCATCCTTTGACCAGAGAGAGACAAGGCAGTGGCTACTTCGGTGGCTTGAACGGAGGACTGTCCAATTCTGCACGCCGGATGCTTAAACCGACTAAATTATTACTCCAACAGTTTTCCTCTAAAACAAGTTATTGATTTTAATGTGATTGATCAAACTAGCTTAAACTTTATTAATGACTTCAATAAACGATATATATAGAAGTTACAAGCAAGGAATATATAATATAAAACCAAATCTTTTATAAATATGGAAAACAATCCTTTCCTTTCTAAATTGGATTTTATATTTATTTATATTAGTTAGTAACAACTCCCCATAAGTCCCTTTCAATTAAAAGATATGCCCAACAAGGCCCTTTATAAATTTACTTTTTTACAGTTTTTAAAAACGAAAATATGATTATATACATCATTGCCCTTAATAATTAAAACAATTATACATCCAACCACACTAAAATCATGTAAATCTATTTCATCCAATTGCAGCTGGATAATTTAACCTAAATTAAAATTGATCCGATTTAAAATCAGATACACCTTGTGTTTCTCTTTTTTATTCAAAATCTCTAAATTTTCGGGAATAAATTAGTTTTTTAATCTTTTTTTCATCCTAAAACCGAAAATCCACTATCCCGATTTCTTCGGATTTTTGTTGGTGTCGAAACTTCCTTAGTAGGATTCTGTTTGAACCAGTAGCGTAAAATTATGTGGCTGAGTATGTATAAGTTCCAGGAAAATTAACCGAGAAAGTCTTCACGCATGAGTACAACGAGAGGGAAACCTAGTACCCAGCACGTAGCTAGACTCAGAGCGTCATGGACGCATGCCAAAGGATCAAAAACCAAGTCCGAGTAGTTCCAAGTTTCCAGGGATACACCAAGATAGCAGGAGTAGAGAGGCGAGATCGCAACGTGAAGATCAGAACAAACTTTGTTGAATCTAAAAACGACTTGAGATGTATAAAGAGAGAAAAACAAAAGGAGCAGGATATTTTAACCATTTTTCTAACTTTATTAATATAATCACTTGTAACATAAATTCTTGGAGCATTCTTGATAATTAATCAATAAAAGATCATTCTTACATCAATTTGAGTTATGTGTTTTCTTCTTATTAAAACGAAAATCATCGAACTAGATTGATTTAACAAATTAGTTTTGTGAATTTTAACATCCATAAATTAGCGTCGTATGTGGGGAATTTGAAGATTTTATAACGCAAAAGGAAAATCCGCAACCAGATCTAACACTATCATGGTCGACATCGTGCCGCCGCAACTAGAAGGATACACTAGCACAATCCAAGAACTCCGCCAGTCCGTGCAATCCATGTCAGAGAGGGTGGAAAAGCAAGACGCTGTAAATCAATTCCTGCTCAACCGACTTGACAAAATAACAAAGGAATCCGCGGACCAAACCAAGACAATCACCAAATGCCTCAACCAGGCGTTTCATCGCGGCGACCACCGCTCAAGACTTCCTCCCAGCGATATCCTATTTCCGGGAAGTATCCCAGGAGGTTGATGTTCACTCCAACTCCAAACTCAGTCAAAACGCATGAAAGCCCCACCGACGCCACAAAACCCCTCCAAACGACGACCTCTAACAGGAGCACCCCGATCCAAAGGGCAATCAATCCCAGGACGATCCCGAAAACCTAGATCACGTGGAGCGCATCGAGGTCTCAGGCGACGAAAGGGATCACGTCCGCCAGTCTGAAGACTTAGATGGAAACTCCGACGAATACGAGGAAAATGATCGCATTCCCCACCCCCTCCGACAAAACATGCGATCTCAACACTCGATCCGGGAGATGAAAAAATCCCTCTACGAAGACGTCAGACAAATGAAATCCAAAGTCCACTAGGTGATCTGATGATATCTCCCCTAGAAAAGAACATACTTTGAGTTGATCTAGATGAACTGGAACGTAGATGAGATGGTGATGAAGCAGCGAATTGAATGAAGGATGAGAAGTGGCTCGTGGATTGAAGGTGTGATGATGATAGAAGATTGACGGAAGATGATGGTGAGGATTACGGCTCAAAGTGGTGTGGAAGAACACTTTGATGGATATAAGATATTCTTGTAAGCTTTTGCTTGAAAGGAAATCGGATTCAAGGTTGAGAACGATGAATCAATGAGTGGTGAATCTTTTCTGTTGATTAACGTTATTCTTCACTAAATCAAAAGAAAGCTAAGGTTTTAGCTTGAATAGACGGCACATGAGCCTTACGGAAAACAACAAAACCCTAAAAATAAAACAACATGTAGTCTAAAATAAAACAACGAGAAGTTTGGTAAAAGAAAGAAATACAACGAAGCGTTTATTCTGTAGAACCTCCTCCTACCAAATCCCCACCAAAGAAAAGAGTACAGAACCACATCACTTAGATACTCATTCATAGTTACCTGGTTCTTCAGTCTTGTTGGATATGAAGATGTTTAACACATCCATGGGAGCTTCGGAATCCGCATGGATCATGGCATGGATCTTCTTGCATAGCTCCTTTGCTTTGAAATGGGTGATCCTTCCTTCAGGTTCTAGTTCAAGCTCAGGTTCAAGCTCGTCCTCTTTAGAGCTGGTCATGATCATATCACTATCAGTTCGGCTCCCGAGTTGGACCGACTCATGGAGGAGATGCTCTGCAGCCCGTATGCCCAGCACATCAAAAATGCCAAAGTGCGGAACCCTGAGAAAATCAATATCCCTTTTTATGAAGGAAAGATAGATCCCAACGCGTACATGACAGCTTTCCGCATTACGGTCGGTCGAGCACAGTTCGATGAACACGAGAAGGATGCATGGTAATGTCAACTCTTCAGTGAACACCTCCAAGGACCAGTCCTCACCTGGTTCTCGCGATTACGTGAAGACTCGATCTACAGTTTCAATCAAATGAGCTTAATGTTCCTGAAGCATTACTCATTATACATAGAGAGAGATATCCAATATGCCAACATGTGGAGTATGACCCAGAGGCCGAATGAACTCCTCCGACAGTTTATCGACCAGTTCAAAGAAGTAATATCCGGGTGGTAGTAACCGATAACGCCGCCATCGCTGCCCTCAAAAATGTGATATGGGGTGAATCAGAATTCCAAAAGGATTTGATACTGAACCAGCCAGCAACCATAGATGATGCCTTACATAAAAGAAATGTGTTTGCACGAATAGAGGAAGACTTAATTGAAATGCGAAAAAGGAGTCGGGAGAAAAATCCGCCAAACCAACCAGCCGCCCCAAGGCGAAATTCCCCAGCAGGGAATCAAACATTCTTCACCGGAAAACCCAAAAAGGGTCCGTGGAACCAATGGAAATGATCAGAGGGACAAGGAAGTACCAAAAAGCACTACGATTACCACAACCAAGATTGCCATTAGACTGAGGAATGCAGAAGCTTTAAGTCTTTCATGTTCTCTAAATACCAGTCGGGCGAGTTAGTGGAACCCAGCAAGACTAAGGTGACAGATGCTCAGCCAGAGGTAGACGAGTCAAACGAAGAAGTAAATCCTCCAAAACGAGTCCGACAGAAGTTGCCTCAGATGGCATCGATCCCTCTATTTAAAAAGCGGATTAACATGATCATGGGAAGCCATCAATTTGAGCTTAATTCAGTTACCACGATCAAAGCATACAGACGGAAGGGGGATTCATGCGAGAAGTGGCAGACCAAACCCTAAGTGGCGGGAGAGCCTATCCTATTCAACGAAATGGACACTACCGGTCTCGACGTCCCCCATGCCGATCCATTGGTCATTGACCTCATCCTAGAGGAATAAGAAATCACAAGAATACTCATAGACACCAGAAGCTTGGTGGATTTGATTTTCAAAGAAAAATTAGCCAAGGTGGATATAGACCTCTCGCGTATAGAAGAACCCCCCTACACCTTTAACGGGCTTCACGAGCGAGACTTCCATGACGATTGAGACGATCAAATTACTTATGCACGCAACAGGAATATCGAGGATATCGAATTCACAGTAATATACCGACCATCGATATAAAACGTAATAGAAATAGAATTTAAATCCTAAAACTAATATTGCAGAGAATATATCAATATAGTAAAGTAAAGGGTCGAATCCACATAGACCAGATAGTACACGATTTAGTTTAATCTTAAATCGAGCTAAGACCGAATAATAAGATGATTGTAACGGAATTGAAGCAATAATTAAAATAACGAAGTTGTAAACAATAAACTAAAAAACGTCAGGCAATAGGGAATTCTACAAGTATTTAGGTTTAAAAGTCAAAGTTAACATGCAGGATTTTCTTTGAAAATAGTTCTCAACATGAAAACATAAATAGATTAATCTCCTCTCGGAGTATTAAACCCTATGTTCGAATTATTAGAAACAAACTCTCGCCGTGTCTAACTAATTCAACCATGCATTAATGTTCAAATTCAATTTTCATAAGCATTTAGGAAAATACTCTCGCAAGCAAGAACACTTATTCATCTAGACTATATCAGATCTCTAAACCAAATCTCTTTGCGTTTATTAATCTAATATCAATGATCTAGTTAGCTACTCTAATTCATGCATTAGGAACAAGTGTAGACTAAGAATCTAACAAATTCAATCCTTTATGATAAACCCTAACATTCAAACCTGGTTTTCATGGGAAACTCTAATATCTAACTAGAGAACTACTCAGACATTGAAAAGCATACATAATTCAAAGAAGAACTCATAATCAAAAATCAATAATAGATATTGAAATATAAAATAGGGTTCAAAAATCTTCTCCACAGAGATTCAGGATTCGTCTAGCGTAGGTCTAAAAAACCCAAGCCACAAGGCTTATATAGTGTTTAAAGAAAATAAAAAACCAAAATAGAATAAAGGATAGCCTTGAGGACCAATTCTGCAAAATTTGAAAATTTTCTAAAAATTTTCGGGTGAAGTGCATGATCGGACACTTTTGGATCGATCGAGAACTTTAGGGATCGATCGGGCATTTAGGGATCGATCAGGCATTCGTTTCGTAGAATTCGAGGAGGAAATGCCCGATCGGGCACTCAAGAGATCGATCGGGCATTTTAGAGGATTCCTGCGCGATCTTCTTCTGCGAGCCAGCTTGACCAGTCTTCAGTAAAATAGCCATAAATTTTGATTTATTTGATGGAATGACTTGAAACCACTTCCATATGAAAGCTAACTCATGTAGCTATCTTGTGACCAAATTTCAGCTCAATACATCCACAAGAATATCTGCAAACATTCAAAATCTTTTGACCCTTCTGCTGGACTCTGCATATGCATTTGCCAGTTCGCATCCAAAACGTCTAAAACACCCAAAAATCTGGAAAACATACCAAATTGAAGAGAAAACCTCAGATAACGCTAAATAGCAAGCATAAATGCCCACTATAAAGCGTTAAAACCGAGTGATATCAACTCTCCTAGACTTAGATCTTTGCTTGTCCTCAAGTAAAGCAAAATTAAATCCAGAGATGAGGTTTGAAAAGGATCACACATGAATTCACATAATCTCAGAAACTCCAAATTCAAGTATCAAAAACTAAAGACACTAATCCTAGACAACCACTGCAATTAGACTGTTTACCACCACATAACTAACAACATGCATTTTACTCTAAATCCCGAATCAATGAAACTATCAAATCATATCAACCAGCGCATTAATTTCATTCAAGTGTAAAATTGTGCGTTCTTACTTATGGGGTATCGATCAGTGTGGTTGGATATCCCTTTTATCGAAATGCCATACTAAACAAAGCATCAATTTACTTCCGGTCCTGATCTTTTTTCTCCCTTTTTCACTTCTCTTTTTTTTTTCTTTTCTTACTGCTCTTTTTTTATTTCTTTGCATTTATGTGCCGTTTTTTTTCTTTTTTTAGCAGCCAGTATATCTGGGATTGACTACGGATTTCTAGATCACGCTTTCAGTCCTTTTTCTGTACCGTTTTTTTATTTTCTGAAAGGAGAGAGAGAAAGGACCTGAATCGTACTGAAAGAACTTGTCGGTATTACAAAATACTGAAGAGCAAGATACCTAGCTTTCATATTATAAAAACTCCATAAGTAAGAGAATTTAAGATCAATTTAAGTCATAACACAATTGAGCCAACATCAAATCATCAACAATCCAAAAGATCAGAACTTTCAAAGGCATATCAATCAATCAATGAGGGTTCCAATCCTAAGTCCAACAGTTAATCTAAGTCAGTAATCAAATAAAAAAGAACATGAATTCACACTAGGTTAGTAATCATCACATATTCTGGTCATCAATCCTTCGACTCTATAAGACTAAATTAAATCAAAAACGAAAAAATTGAAAAATTTCACCAAAAGACAAAAAACATAAAAACATAGTTAATAACATTACACCCTCCCCCAGACTTACTTCACACCGTCTCGGTGTGAAAATAAATCCAAAAAAAAAAGTAAGACTTGACTCAAGAAAAATGAAAATAACAAGAATTGCCTCCCACCAAGCGCTTGTTTAAAGTCGTTAGCTTGACTGTAGAGCACAATCTGATAACCATGAGAATCAAATGGCTGAGCAATGCACCTTTAGTCCTTCTTTTGTTAGTGCAATAGAACATATGCAGAAATAAATACAATGTTTTCCATGGCAAGAAGACATCAATCTCATCAAAGAAACTTACTATATATGTAGCATATATCATGAATTGCTCCTTGATTACTACAAGCTCATGAGAATAAAATACATTATATGGAAAAATAAAATCAACTTCAGGTTTAAACGAATTCAACACAAAGTAGTCAACTTCATCTCCTTCAATCATATAAAACACAACATTCTCACTTCTAAAGTCCATCTCAACCTTAGGATTTTCTAGATCACTCAAGATCTTATCTACATCAAGCACATCTCCTAGGCAAGAATTTTTAAGAAGTAGACTAAACTCATCATGCATTAAAAACCTTAACTTGAGATCATGAATGTCTTAACATATTCCATAATAATTCCTAGTAAGTGTTTCAAACCTCAATGTATCTAGTCTTTGAGACTCACATATCAAATCAAAACATTCATCAACAATTATGGGTGTATGCAAACTATAAGTTATATCTTCAATGCTAGGCATGTGATATAATTCATAATCATGAATTTCAGAGTTAAACTCAAAATACCTTCTAGTTGGCTTGGTGGAACCCAATATAATACCTCTTCAAGATTATTAGCTATCATTATCTCTCCAAATGTGAGATCTTTTCCCTCAAGTGCTGCTCGGTGTGAGATAAGTTCTACTCGAAGAAACATAGATAGAGCACTCCTTGGCAGTGTTGGCCATTCTTTTTCAAGATAATCCAACTCTACTTTTTTTTCTTGGGTAAGCACGCTCTCATCAAGTGGTTCCTTTTCATATGACTCATCCTGAATGTTATCTTCGAACGTGTCGTCTTGCTCTTGTAGCCACTAGCCAATCATTGTAATCCATGGCCATCACCTAAAAAAATAAAAAATACAAAAAATACAAAAAGAAAGATCTTAGACTAGACTCTAAAGAAAACTTAAAAGGCACTGTGTTGTTCCCCGGAAACGGTGCCAAAATTCTGATAGAGATAGAATTTAAATCATAAAACTATATTACACATTACAGTAAAATGTCGAATCTACGGAGACCAGACAATACACAATTCATCTTAATCTCAAATCAAGCTAAGATCGAATAATAAGATAATTGTAACGGAATTCAAACAATAATTAAAATAACGGAGTTGTAAACAATAAACTAAAAAACACCAGGCAATAGGGAATTCCACATGTATTCAGGTTTAAAAGCTAAAGTTAACATGCATGATTTTCTTTGAAAATAGTTCTCAACATGAAAGACATAAATAGATTAATCTCCTATCGGAGTATTAAACTCTATGTTCGAATTATTATAAACAAACTCTCGCTGTGTCTAACTAATTCAACCATGCATTAATGTTCAGATTCAATTGTTAGCATTCGAGACAATACTCTCGCAAGCTAGAACACTTATTCATCTAGACTACATCAGATCACTAAACCAAATCTCTTTGCGATTATTAATCTAATATCAATGAACTATTTAGCTACTCTAATTCATGCATTAGGAACAAGTCTAGACTAAGAACCTAACAAATTTAATTCTTTATGATAAATCTAAACATTCAAACCTGGTTTTCCTGGGAAACTCTAATACCTAACTAGAGAACTACTCAGACATTAAAAAGCATACACAATTCAAAGAAGAACTCATAATCAAAAATCAAGAATATATATTAAAATATAAAATAGGGTTCAGAAATCTTCTCCACAGAGGTTCAGATGTCGTCTCCCAGTAAAACTTAAAAGAAAACAACTTAGGTCTAAAAAACCCAGGACATAAGGCTTATATAATGCTAAAACAAAAGGAAAAACCAAAATAGAATAAAAGATAGCCTTGAGGACCAATTTTGCAAAATTTGGAATTATTCAAAAAAATTTCGGGTGAAGTGCATGATCGGGCACTTTTGGATCGATCGGGCACTTTAGGGATCGCTCGGGCATTCGTTTCGTAGAATTCCAGGAGCAAATGCCCGATCGGGCACTCCAAAGATCGATCGGGCATTTTAGAGGATTCCTGCGCGATCTTCTTCTACGAGCCAGCTTGACCAGTCTTCAGTAAAATAGCCATAACTTTTGATTTATTTGATGGCTAACTCACGTGGCTATCTTGTGTCCAAATTTCAGCTCAATCCATCCATGGAATATCTTCAAACATTGACAATCTTTTGACCCTTCTGCTGGACTCTGCATTTGCCAATTCTCATCCAAAACATCCAAAACACCCAAAAACCTGTAAAACATACCAAATTGCAGAGAAAACGTCGGATAACTCTAAATAGAAAGCATAAATGGCCATTATAAAGCATTAAAACGGAGTGCTATCACAATGCGATCTTAGGAACACCCAAGATAAACGCAATGAGGGCGGTCCCCTCCACTTATCACCAATGCGTCAAATTTCCCACTAAGGAGGGGATTAAAATGATCAAGGGGATTCAGAGGTCAATACGAGACTGCCGCCTAGCTGAACTCAAACTTAGAGAAAAGAGCTTATAGCAACTACAGATCGGGGAGCCAGCCACCCCAGGAACACTGAATTATGAGAAACCTAAGCTAGACGAGGTAACACAATACTGCATCGACCCAGATTTCCCAGAATGCTCCGTGGGGATAGGCTCGAAGTTACGTAAAGACTTAAAAGAAGGCCTGATTAGCTTCCATAAGGAAAACAAGCACACATTTGCTTGTAACATGACAGACATGCCCGAAATAAGTTTAGACATTATGTTCCACGAACTGAACGCCGATCCAATTTACAAACCGATCAAGCATAAAAAACGCAAATTGGGTGCAGAACGGGCTTAGGCAGTTCGAGACGAGGTAGAGAAATTGTTGGGCACAAGGTCCATCACCAAAGTAAAATACCCATATTAAATGCAAACTCCATGGTGGTCAAGAAGAAGAACGGGAAGTGGAGAGTGTGCATCGACTTCACCGACCTGAACAAGGCATGTCTTAAGGAAAATTTCCTCCTACCAAACATAGACCAGCTGGTCGTAGCCACAACTGGTTACAAACTTCTCTCATTCATGGACGCTTTCTCCGGCTATAACCAGATACTCATGCACCCAAACGACAGGAAAAACAACATTTGTTACCGATAAGGGTATTTACTGCTACAAAGTAATGCCTTTGGATATGAAGAACGCTAGAGCTACTTACCAATGTCTGGTTAACAAGAAGTTCTCAGAACAGCTGGACAAGACGAGGAAGTCTACATAGATGACATGCTTGTCAAATCTTCCAACAAAGACGACCATGTGGGCGACCTACGCGTCTGTTTCTGGATATTAAACACCTATGGAGTGAAGCTGAACTCGAACAAATGTACCTTCGCGGTGCTCAGGAGAATTCCTTGGCTATTTATTGACCAAAAGAGGTATTGAAGCTAACCTCAAGTAAATCAACACGCTATTAAGAATGTTGTCGCCCAAAAATACGAGGGAAGTACAAAGACTGACAAGGCGCATAGCGGCCCTAACCCAGTTCATATACAAGTCAACCGACAAGTTTCTACCATTTTACAATCTCCTAAAAGGGAATAAGAAATTAGTATGGAACAAAGACTGTCAACTGGCATTCAAAGATCTGAAAACCTACTTGATGACGCCCCCCGTTCTATCCAAACCGCAAGAGGGAGAAACTCTATTCTTATACATATGATATTACTCGATTTTAATGCCTTATAGTGGGTATTTATACTTGATATTCCTTTATATTTGGCATAGTTTTAGGATTTTAGGTGTTTAGGACGTTTTGGATGTAAATTGGCATATGTATATGCAGAATCATGCATAAAGGTCAAAAGTTTTCCAACGTTTTAAGATGTTACCATGGATGGATGAAGCTGGAATTTTGACACAAGATAGGCACGTGAGTTATCTTTTATATGGAAGTAGTTTTAAGTCAATCTATTGGTTCAATCAAAAGTTATGACAATTTTACTGAAAACTGGTCAAGCTGTCTCGCAGAAGAAGCATGTGCAGAAAGTGAAAAAGAGATCTATTGATCCCTAAAGAGATCGATCGATCCATGTGGCCGAGAATCACTAAAAATCTTCCAAAATTACAATTAGGTCCTCAAGACTTATCAAGATTTTTCCTTGTTGGTTTTAGTTTATTTTCTTTATTTTTAGCACTATAAAAGCCCTAGTCTTAGATTTATTTTCTACACACGCATACTTTGAGATTTGGGAGCTTTTACAGAGAGAGAGACGAATCCCTTCCTTGTATTTGGAGAAGAATTCTTAACTCTTCTATTTTAATTTATTGATTTGGTTTTCGATACGTTTTCTTCAATTATGCTTGTTGATTGCTTAGCTTTGTCTGAGTAGTCATTTTGTTAGGTTTTAGGGGTTTTCCAGGAAAACCAGGATTTGATAGTTAGAGTTTAACATAAAGGATTGAAATTGTTATGTTCTTAGTCTAGAATTGTTCTTAATGCTTGAATTAAATTGATTGATATTAGGTTGATAAATATAAAGGGATTTGGTTTAGAAATCTGATTTAGTCTACATGAGTAGATGTTATTTCTTAGCGGGAGCGTTATCTTGAATGTTGATAGGTCTAGAATTTAATCCTAAAACTAATACTGTAGAGAACAATTCAAAGAAGTATAGCAAAGGTATCGAATCCACAGAGACCAAAAAATGCATGTTCAGTTTTAACTTCGAATCTAGCTAAAGCAAGAATAATAGATTGTGTATCGAATT